>SNQJ01S0146496.1:4553-14997 GCA_010110895.2 Picea sitchensis
GTTGTTATTCTTATATCATTTCAGTGTTATTGTGGTGAATGTTCTGGTTATATTGTTGTTATTCTTCCATTACTAGCATTTTATTTCAGTTCTGCATACATTTTATATCTAGTATATTACAAGTGGTATCAGAGCACTTTCCTCGACAGAAAGTGTGGGTTAAATTTTTTTTCAGGGTAGAGACGTATTCTGGCATCTTTAAGCCACAAAGATCTGTCGTTACGCGCATAAACTCACGGTTGAGGGATTCATTCATGTAGGAAATACAAGTGGTACTTAAGCACACATATGTTGGCCACCCTTGTAACCCCTGTTAGTACCCCTTCGAGTGGTAGAAAATCAGACAACACCTTTGTATGGATCGACCTATATTACCTAAAACCCTCTTTAGATAAACCGATTGACTTCTTGACTGCTATAGTTTCACCGAGAACAACAATCAGGAAGATACTCTCTAGTGCCTGGGTAGTCGGGTAGTACGGCTAAGGGTACAGTCTATCCTCCTTAGTTAGTGCCCTGAGATATTGGGCCAAGTACTACTGTTGGACCCTGCATGTATATCAGAGAGTTATAGCACAGGGCAAACCCTTGTCTGTAGAACCCTTGAATACCTAACCCTTGGGGGACAAAAACATAAATGAATTAAAACAGACAATATCTATTGCCACACAACTGTGTTCGAGTTTCCAAGTAAATACACATTTCTTCCTGGTTAAGAATTTGGGCATTTCCTTTCTACAGTATTCTTCATACCGGAGTATAACTCTGTAAAAATTAAAAAAAAAAGTCTAGAAATTTTTTCACCATTATTTGAGACCTATTCCATTAGATTCATCTCTTCTCCCTTATCACATTCATCCATATCATTTTTTTCGGCCAAATGTTTTTACTCGACCCGCCCCTTTTCAGTTTCTTCATCCTCATGGCCCATACTCATAGCCAAGACTTGGAAGCTCACTTCAACACCTTGCAATTTGGTCTCATTGAGACCCAACAAGAAGTGAAACAAATCAGTGCCAATGTTGCCACCATCAATGCAACCATGCAGTCATCAATGGGGGAAATCATGCAAGACCTCACCACCCATCTTGAATCAGGATTTTCGGCACTCTGCACCAAACTGAATGTCCCTACAAATAACCCTTCCTCTTCCTCACCTCTACATATTGAAGGTGACCATTCCTCTCATTCCCATACCTTGCAGAACCATCACTTTCAACATGACCTACGCTTCCCGTGGGTGGATGTGACCAAATTTGATGGCTCAGACCCCACTAGTTGGGTAACCCAAATGGAACATTACTTCTCTTTATATGACATTACAGATGACTTGGCCAAACTATGGTATGGTGTTCTCCATATAGATCAAGAACGTTGGCAATGGTGGAAATGGAGAAAAACTTCTCGTCAAGGGTATATTGCTTGGACACACTTTGTGGCAGAGATTTATGAACACTTTGACACTGACACTAACTATTTGGGTCGTTTGACAAAGATGAAACAATTAGGAATCATGGAAGACTTTATAGTTTCCTTTGAGTGCCTGACTTTTAGAACAGAGGGCATGTCTGATGCCTTTTTCCAAGAGTGTATTATCAGCAGCCTCAAGGATGAAATTTAGGCCCATGTCCTCATGGCTCGGCCTGAAAGTTGGGTGGAGGCTACCAAAAGAGACAAAGAAGCACAAAAGGTTGTATCTTCTCAAAACCACAAACCCTACTTTATCCCTCGCCCTAAATGAGTAAATCCCACTACTCCCTCTGCTCCACTAAAGATCCAAAAATTGACCAGGGCTGAAATGGTTGAACGCCAACTCAAAGGCCTTTGTTATAACTGTGATGAAAAATATTTCTTGGGCCACAAGTGTAAATAACAAAATATTTTTATGGCTATCTCAGAGGATATTTCGGAAGAAGATGAAGAAAATCCCTTTGTGTCTGATTCACCTGAATCCATTGACATAACCCCTCCCTCAGACCCTCCCAAAGTAGAACTAGTCATTTCCCTCAATGCTCTCACTGGCTTCTCTGCTCCCCAAACCCTCAACCTAATCAGTTGCATCAAGCATCAGAAGGTCATCATTCTGATTGATAGTGGCATCACCCATAATTTTATTCATCACCGCATTGCCCAAGAAACTCATTGCTACATCCATGTGGTCAATAATTTCCAAATCATGATTGCCAATGATGGTTCCATGAAATGTGGAGGGAATTATGAAAATGTGTGTCTCCAAATTGGTGACTACCACCTGAAATCCCATATGTTTTCTATCGACATGGGAGGTTGTGACATTGTGTTGGGTGTAGCCTGGCTAAGGACATTTTAAAGACTTAACCATGCAATTCGACCAAGAGGTCCACCAATATAAGTTACAAGGCATCACCGCTGTTTCACCTGAGATTATTAGTTCCCATCGCATGGAAACGATGCTCAAAAAAGGTCATTCTGGTGTTATCACCCAACTCCATGCCATACAAGCAATAGAGACACCCTCGATACTGTAATACCTCTAAGCCATCCTTTCTAAACATCAATTGGTATTTTCCACTCCCCAAGGCCTTTCTCCTTCCCATGGTGTTCATGATCATTCCATTCCCCTTGTACCCGAAAGCCTTCCTCCAAATATCCGTCAGTATTGTCACCCCTTTTCCCAAAAACAAAAATTGAGAAAATGGTCCAGGAACTCCTTAATGCAGGCATTATCTGACCTAGTACGAGCCCCTACTCGTCTCCTGTGGTCATGGTCCTGATGAAAGAAGGTTCTTGGTGAATGTGTCCTGACTTAGATGCCCTCAATAAAATTACCATCAAAGACAAATTCCCCATTCCTGTCATTGATGACCTCCTGGATGATATGAGTGGAGCCCAATTCTTCACTAAACTAGATCTTCGTTCGAGCTACCACTAGAGATGTATGAAAGAGGCATACATTCCCAATACTTCCTTTAGAACTCATCAGGGCCACTATGAGTTTTTGGTCATGCCCTTTGGCTTGTGTAATGCCCCCTCCACCTTCCAAAGCCTCATGAATCATGTCTTTCGTCCTTTTTTCTACCATTTTGTCTAAGTTTTCTTTGATGATATCCTCATCTATAGAAAAACCTGGATAGACCATCTTGCTCATGTGGATCGAGTTCTCCATCTACTCTCTCAACACCAACTTTTCCTGAAATAGTCTAAATGGGATTTTGGCACCTCAGAAGTAGAATACTTGGGTCATCTGGTTGGAAAATATGGCGTCATGGTGGATCCTAAAAATATTGAAGTTATGCAAGACTAGCCTCACCCAAAGATTCTTAAGAGATTGCATGGATTTCTAGGCTTAACAGGGTATTATCACAAGTTTGTTAAGAATCATGGGAAGATTGTAGCACCTCTCACTGCTCTCGTCAAAAATAACTCTTTCACTTGGACTCCAGCCACTGCACAAGCTTTTTAGACCTTGAAGATAGCCATGTGCACCACTCTAGTCCTCTCCCTTCCTGATTTCACAAAGACCTTTGTGTTGGAATGTGATGCCTCGGGGAAAGGAATTGGTTTTGTCCTTATGCAAGAGGATCAACCTTTGGCCTTTACCAACAAGCAACTATCTGAAGGAAATCTGGGAAAATCCATCTATGAAAAGGAAATGTTGGCTATTTTGCATGCCATGGATCTGTGGCATTCTTATCTATTGGGGCAACATTTCCAAATTAAGACAGACCATCAAAGCCTCAAGTATTTTCTAGAACAACGCATTTCCTCCCTAGAACAACAAAAATGGGTGACTAAACTCTTTGGATATGAGACAATGTGGTTGTGGATGCACTTTCCCAAAAATATTAAGATGAAGGAACCCTTTTTTCTCTTTCATTCATTGTACCAGATTGGCTCCAAGTTGTTCTCCAGGAATGGCTACAATATCCCAAAAGTTCACAGTTGATCCACCAATTGCAGTCCAAGGCTCCATCTTCCCCAGGGTACTCTTGGCTCCATGACGAACTTCAATAGAAAGGCCATTTGTATTTAAGTAAACAATCAAAACTTAAATCCATGGTACTCTCTAAGCTTCATGCTACACCCATAGCAAGGCACTCCGAGTTCACCAAAACCTATGATAGGGTCAAATGTTCCTTTTTTTGGGATGGTATGAAACAGGAAATTCATAATTTTGTAGTTTACTATGATGTGTGTCAATGCAACAAGGGAGAAACAATCAAATTTTCGGGAACACTACAACCGCTCCCGATTCCACCTTCTATTTGGAAGGATATCTCTATGGATTTTATTACCGACTTACCCAAATTGGGAAATAAATCCATCATCATGGTGGTTGTTGATCACCTTACAATTATGCTCATTTATGTGCCTTTCAACACCTTTTTACAGCATCCACGATGGCTCAAATCTTCATGGATAATGTCTTCAAGCTTCATGGCATGCCACACTCGATTGTTTCTGATCGCGACCCAACTTTCACAAGAAATTTTTGGCCAGAACTGTTCAAGATACAAGGCATCAAATTGCATCTTAGCACAACTTATCATCCCCATACTGATGGCCAAATGGAAGTTGTCAACAAGTGTTTGGAAACATATTTGAGGTGTTTTAACTGAGAAAAGAAAAATCAGTGGGCTCAATGGTTACCCCTAGCTGAATGGTGGTACAACACTTCATACTATACAGCTACACGCATGACTCCTTTTGAAGTGGTATATGGACAGAAGCCACCTTCAGTTCTCTCATACTTAACAGGTGCCTCGAAGGTGCAGGCACTTGACCTAACACTTACATCTCGAGAGGCTATTCTTCGTACCCTCAAAGAGAATTTGGTCATGGCACAGAATCACATGAAATAACAAGCAGATCAAGGTTTCTCTGAACGTCAATCTGTAGAAGGGGATCAAGTGTTTCTTCGACTACAACCTTACAAGCAAACTTCCCTCAAGGCCGAGCATTGTCATAATCTAGTGCCCAAATTTTATGGTCCTTATACCGTACTCAAATGTGTGGGACAAGTCACCTATCAGTTAGCTTTGCCTAGCAATTCAAATCTACATCATGTTTTTCATGTTTCATGCTTAAAGAAGGTGATTGGAGCTAAGTGCCAAATTCAAACCAACCTTCCAGAGTTAGCTAAAGAAGGATCCATTTGGCTACAGCCAGAAGTAGTTTTGGACTAGCATGAGCATCACCTATGTTAGAGAACCATCAAGGAAGTGCTAGTACAGTGGAACGATACAACTCTAGCAGACGCCACTTAGGAACCAGCTACCATTCTGTAACAATTTCCTCATCTCAAGCCTTGAGGACAAGGTTGTTTTTAAGGGGGTGGACATGTTAGGGTCCTAACCCACACATAGGTAGAACAATATATTTGGATGTAATAAAGGTCAATATTAATAAGGCCTTTCAATTAAATAGAATAAGGCATATGTAAGAAGACCTAATAGAAGCTTTCGCTTCTAGAAGGATCTTCCTCTAGATGCTTCTTTTTAGTATAAATAGGAGTCGAGGGTATGAGAACCCTAGCTTGGATATTATTGTAATAGAGCTCTGCTCAACTGGAGGTTTCCCCCTTGAAGAGGCCCATTAACATTGCTTTCAGATTCAAAGTGCTATTTATGTTGTTATTCTTATATCATTTCAGTGTTATTGTGGTGAATGTTCTGGTTATATTGTTGTTATTCTGCCATTACTAGCATTTTATTTCAATTCTGCATAAATTTTATATCTGGTATATTACAGTCATCCATCCTATGGGCTTTCAATCCCTTATGAAGGTCCAAGTGGCATAGTCTCTTCATGAATAGATTTCATCGGGAAAGGTCTTGCAAAGATAAACAAGTACGCCCTCCTAGGGTTCAAAAGTCATATGAATCAAGACAAGTAAGCCACATTTAATATAAGAACCACCCAAACAAGTGTATTAAATCCCCCCTTTTCAAATTAAACAAATTCTCAAAGACCTTGTAAACTTTGTCAAATTTAGGTATGGGAGGGTTTTCATGGTTCCCTATTGGATAAGTCAATCCCCAAGTTAAGAAATGTTTCCCAAGAATACCCTATCTAGATCATGAAATGAGTATGAGGTGTATCAGGGAAAGACTTTTGGTCATGGGTTTCTCAACATATCAATCATTCATACTGTCTCATTTATGGGTTCCTTTGTGGAGGGTATGCTACATCCTTGAGTTCCCTTCATTTTCTTTATTAGGTCCAAATATTGAGTTCCATGTGAAATGGAAAGAAAAGGAGCACCAAAATGCCACTTTAAGTTAGAACCCATTGAGTTTTATGTGTAATGGAAATACAAAAACACTACAATGCATTCCCCCGTCAAGTGGTGCATTTTCATTTATTCTCTTATTCATTTTTATTAAAAGTCCTTTTATTCATTTAGAGAAGTGTTTTATGGATTTGATGACTTTAGGGTGAGCATTTATGTATGATGTGAGCTATAACACCACTAGGCCTTCAACCTCTTCTTCCCATGAAATGATGTACAAACTCTTCTTGGGGTCAATGCACCTGAAAATCTGAAAAGCTGAGGAAACAATGGGAAGAAGTGTGGAAAGTGGTAAGTATGGATGAAAAATGGTATGATGACCTTTCAAGAAACTCCTCAGTAGAAACCCTTTTCTTGAGGGTGACCAAATTACTAGGATACCATGTCAACCACCGAGGTTAAATTAGGAAGAAGATATAATTTCCAATCAAATGTTCTATAATCAATAAATGACCCTTTGCAACATGATAAAGTGCTTCAAATATTCTATAAAGTGACACTTACCATGAGACTGGACTTATTTCCTCATGAAGCAAGACATATTGTCTTCTAGGAGCCCAACTGGTGTAGTGGATGTTGCTCTACTACTAATGATGATGGTGAAGCATGGCGAAGAAGAGGGCCTATGTAGGTTTTTTTATTCATCCATCTCTCAACACTCCATGTATTCTACTTGCAATCCTCGATACATCATCTCCTTAGTTACCCCTAGGTTGGGAGGTTAACATCTGGCTCCTACATGGGGACATGTGCTCACCATAAAGTGCATGAGAACCTCAACATCTCCAGGTATGACTTGTGCCTACACAAACTCAAGAAATATGTTGAAATCGGAAGGGTGGTGTAACTCATCCCATGTTCATATGGAAAAAATGATAGCTACCAAAATCTAGAGAAAAAATTGAAAAATAAAATTTTATGATATTTTGATTCAAATACATCAATATGAGTATACATTTCATATGAATGTAACATAACAAGATGCAAGGATGCATAAAAAAAAAATGTAAATCGGAAATATGTATGTGAATCCAAAAAAAATGCAACTATACTAGCATGACATGTGTGATGCAATATGTATATACAAATGAAATGCAAGATGAAAATGCCCTAACCTACCTACTCTAATCTATGTTAGTTGTAAATGATAGGTACAATCATATGACCAGTGAAATCATCCCAACATTATATCATAATATCTACCCATGTGCTTCATCATAAACCAAAACAAGTATAAGTCAAGCACAAATGGAACATGAGTTAAAGAAGGCACGACACCATATACAATCATAAAATCTAACTCATGGAAGTGGGAGGTGTTAGAACTCGGTAATTCATTTGGGTTGTATCAAAGAAAGCCCCAAGGTAAATGTTTCAACCAACTTTATATTGTATTCTGACCTATACAGCCAGAGAGGGTTCTCTCATATATCTAATGACTAGTAATAACTCAAATATTTCATCAATAAATGCACATAGGTCTGATTCTGCAATAGGACAAGTTTATTTTTGTTTTAAAAGGGATGGCAGGACAAGAAAGAGAGAAAGTACCATTGGGAAATGGAGTCAATTTAAGAAAATGATAGAAACAAATGACTCAATGACTAAACTCGAGAGGATAAAGGCTAAATGAGTAGCAGTCTTCAGTTAAAAATCATTGTGTGTGGTGAGAGGAAAACACATGAAGAAACTCGGAGCACCGTTGGGAATGAATTCAGAGTTAACTTAGAAGAAATATAGTTTGTCTAAATGGCGCAAATCTAGAGCATTGCGTAGTGAATTCTAGATTCGAAATCACGTTCTAATTCAGAAATAAATTACAGATGTGAATATAAGAGCACAGGAAAGAACATACGCAAATAAATAATACAATACATCAGACTTCCACCATTATAATCTTTTCATCAAATCTTCATGACTTTTGCATTAAGTTTCGATCGGATAAAAAAAGATACATTCAATAGTCATTGTCTACATTTTTTTTCCAACCAACCCATTTTACATGAAAATGATCTCTATATATGGAAAAATAATGTCACCCTTGGATGCTATGGTCTAAATACTATCTCGTAGAATCATGGATCCAATTTCTTTGAAAGAGAATAATAACTTCAATGGATTTACGAACAGTAGAAAACCCAACTTTGCCAAATCATAATCGTAACCAAAATATTCTTTAAAATAATTGATCATGATCAAAATTAGACCATATGGTTGTGATAAGTCATCATTTTCATTGCTAGACACTCTGTCACCCCTTCACAACAAGTCTTCTACACAACAATAACCTACAAAAAAACGCAGTGGATTGGACAACAAACTGGGAAAATACGCGTTAAAGATGACATCATATCTCACCAATAGAAACCTATTTTTCAAAAATGAGAGAACTTTTTGTATATAAGATTGTTATAAAGAAACACCTCTCTCTCTTTCTTGAAATTCATCTCCATATCGTTGGAATACGTTTCGTAAAAAGATGTCTCAGACAAGGAATCATGAAAACTAAAAAATAGGGCTCAAATATTCCTTCACATATCCAAAAATATGAAACGTTTTTCAAATATGAGAGAGGTTTTTATTATTTGTTTTGTCATCAAAAACAATTTCTTGGGGATTTTCAAAATGCCTCCCCAATTGGTCATAAAGTGATATTGAATTTGAACACTAAACCAATCTTTTGCGCAATGTGACCTGTAGCTTATGCCCAGGAAAATCCTCTATGTGAAAACATCCTATGTGCGACAACATCCCATGCATGACATCTCACTATGAGACAGAATCCACTGTGCGAAAAAATATTATGCGTGACAACTCCCATACTTGACATCCCATTGCGTGATGAAATCCACTACACGATGACATCCTTCACGTGATGAAATCCACTGTGCAACAGAATCCTTTCCGCGGTGAAGTTCTTTCCGCAGTTCGTAGAAAATTTTGAAACAAGCAGTTGCAAATGGAAATGAAAATAATAAATGATAATCTTCCTTTTGAAACAAACCCTTGGAGATGTTATATGATTCCAGGCATAAAAAAAATATGGGTGCTAACATGCATGACTTTGCAAATTTCTGATAAACCTCTAACCTTAGCTATGAAAAAAATGGTTCTAACAACTGACTCGAATGGGGATTCTATCCTCCTTGTGAGGTAGCAACGAATAGTAGACCAGGAGCCTATCTATTAGGTTTCTCCCAAACTCAACTTTTTCAACTGTACTTGTAACCTACATCTGCGGAAAACCCAAAGTTGTATATGCTCCAAATTGAAATCTGAAACTAAGCTGAAAATGAAAAATGCAAATTGCTAAAAGAAATGATCACAGTATTGAGCTTATTCACACTCCTACCTACCCTAACTACTAAAAAATATGTTAATCAAGTGAAATCAAAATTCCAATGCAACCAGGCAAACACTTTATCCACTTTTTTCTTTCTTTGCACATGTTTTCTCCAAAGGTTGTTTACTCATAAGTCATTCAAAAAATTATCTATAAATTCAAATCTCAAAAAATTAAGAACATTACGACAGTTTTCCGCCTCCAACAAAAGTCTAAATGGATCCTCCAGAACATACATAAAAAAACAATCATGTTTCACCCCTTCCACTGCATCCTTTTTTTCATGTAATTCAACTTGTTGATTACCACGAAAAGGCTGAAAAATATGTTGAGACTGCTAGAAATAACAATCTTATGAATTAGAAGAGAGTGTTGGCTGAAATGAAACCCCTAGTGGGAAGCAATCCATATATAACAGTGATGTTGATTGACTGTCATATTTATTTCCAAGCTGGTAGTTGATCACAGGCTGCAAATATGAACTAAAATAACCTTCCATGTAATCAACAACAAGGTCATTAAAAGTATGAGAAGGTTGTTGGTCCTCTTCACTGATAACAATTTTCTCATGTAAAACAATGTCACTAGGAATGTAGTTAGACTTCATTGCTTCCTTTGTTATTGTTGGATCATGTTGTCATTGATGCCAATGGTTTGATTGATTGATGTCAAGTGATTGATTGATGTCAAAGAATTTATTGATTGATGATTGATGTAATATAATATGTATTTTCCTTGATGAATATGCATAGACGATTATGGATCAATGAGTTGTCATTGATATGATGAAGATGGATCAATGAGTTGTCATTGATACATGATGAAGATGG
>SNQJ01S0146496.1:15007-38911 GCA_010110895.2 Picea sitchensis
AGGAAGACGCTTTGCGGATTGAGTTATCCTAGAAGAATGGTTGGAGGACCCATGCTCTCATTATTGTCTTATCATGATTGATAAGGTGCACAAATGGATGAAATCCAAAGTGGTCCCCTTATGGTGAAATCCCTCACGGGAAGACGCTTTGCATATTGAGTTATCCTAGAAGAATGGTTGGAGGACCCATTCTTCTATGTGGAATAATGAGATGAAGATCAAGGAAATTGTTGCTGAAACTATCCTATATGGATAGTGCTTGCCATTCCATTTCCGGTGGTATGTGGAATTTTACATAACTCCTCATGGTTTGAGAGTTATGGCCTTACGAATATGAAGGAACCCCACATGAAGGCTTGAAGTCCCAAGGTGAAAGAAGTCAAAGTGACCTAAAAGAAGAAATCATTATTTAAATGATAAAGTAAAGTGACAAAGTCAAGGTGGATTATTTAAATAATAAAGAGAAGTGACAAAATCAATAAATGATAAATAAGGTGACAAAATCAAGAAGGAATATTTAAATGATAAAGTATTGGAGAACCCTTTATTTAAGGAAAGTGATTAACCCTAAAAATAAGGAAAATAGGTTAAGTGACCTAGAAATGGGTTAAGTGACCTAAAAGAAGAAATCATTATTTAAATGATAAAGTAAAGTTGGATTTAAATAATCAAGAGAAGTGACAAAATCAAGAAATGATAAAGTAAGGTGACAAAATCAAAAAGGAATATTTAAATGATAAAATATTGGAGAAATTTATATTTATGGAAAGTGGTTAACCCTAAAATAAGGAAAATAGGTTAAGTGACCTATAAATGGGTTAAGTGAACTAAAAATGGGTTAAGTGACCTAGAGGATGAAAGTATAAATAATATATAAATGGTCTCTTGTAGATCATCCTTTTTGTGGATCAATGGAGAGCTTCTTGTGAGAATATCTTTTGGAGTATTAATGGAGAGCTTCTTGTGAGAGCTTCTTGAGCATTTTTGGTGTGGAAAAATTGAGAATATTGAAGATATATAGGTGACTGAGGTAACCAAGGATATCTAAGCCGAATTTTAGAAGGAAGGTGAAGAAAAGAAGGCCAAAATTAAAGGAAGGATAAATTATTTTGATTGTGCTTTCTAAGGTATGTTATTTACAGGTCATCTCACCATTTTCGCTATAATTGTTTTTCTATAATGATTCAGAATGTGAAACTTCTATGTAATTGACAAAACATATCCAAGTATCTATGGTAAAGAATTCATCTTTTGGGTCGTTGTATTTTGGGAGTTACACTTCGTGGAAAATAGGGTTTGTGGCTAGTCTTGAAACTAGTCAAAAACAAGTGTTTCGGGTAAGAACATCATAACTTCTTCATAACAGATCCAAATTACATGAGAAAAAATGTGTTGGTTAGGTTACATGATTTAGTATGTTTTGTAATAGTTTCATATCAATTCAATGAATATTTTTTGCGGTCCATTCTCTACAAGGTCACTCTCTAGAATAAGAATGAATTCAGCAAGGTATGCCATTTTTTCTATAACGCCTTTTCTGAGAGTTTCCAAGTAGTGCCACCTGGAGGAATTTCACAAAACATATTGAAGAAAATTGTGTATCTATTTCATATATTTATTCATTACAGGTACAAATTTATGATTATTTCAAGTTGGGGTTGTTGATTAATCCAAAACTAGTCATGGTTGAGACAAGCAGTTGGCGAGTTGACACATACATGAGGTGTATAGTTGATGATGTTCGTACATATTGATGAGTCATTGTTGATTATTATTTGAAACATGATTGGTATATACTTGGTACATGGTTGGATGCACTTTTTTATGGTACAAATTGATTACAGGTTGTTTGGCACAGGTTGGTGCATGGTTGATGCACTTGTTTATGTTGACAGATTGATGTTTGTTGAGGATTGTTGCCTCATCTCAGTTGGTGTTGATAATGTAAGATGATTCTTTCATATAGATATGGTTCTCTTGTATATTTTTACTCTATTAAGTTGTTGCTAAAAAACCTTCGGATTGAAGTCCATAATAAAAATAAAAATTGTACATACATCTTGTGTTCTTTGTGTTCCTCGTGGAGATGATTTGTTGATGATATGTTGCTGATATATGTTGCCGATATGTATTCACATATAATTGATTATAAATGACAGCAATGAGTAATGAGAAAATGTTGAATGTTAACTAAGGAGTTTTTGTGTAAGAGGGGAGTTTTGGGAAAAAGATCCCCACACTCATTCATCCCCCCTCTAAATGTGGTAGGTTTGTCCAACAGTTATATCATGGTTTACTTTCAACAATTCAAAGGAATAAAAACACAATGTAAGATAGTTTTCATTTGTAGATCCAATGCTTTCTTCATATTCAACATCATGCCTGGAGGATTTCTGATTTGAAACACTATAAACATTTTTCTTCAGCAATTTGAAAGAAGCAAAACACAATGGCAAGGTTATTTCACCTGATTCAAAATCTTCTTCATTTTCTTCACTATTGTCATATGCACATTTTTAAATTTCTTTGGATTGTTGAATATACTCATTTTCAAATCCATCTTCTACCAATGGTTGCAATTTTGAACTGACAAGACCTTTTACATAACAAGTAACAGGGTCATCAAACACATCAGAATATTGCTGCAATTTCTTAACAAATTGTTTCAGTGAATCAGTGTGACTTAGAATCAAAATACATTCATTTGCTTCAGTGATGATATTGCTGTTTTCTTTCAACAATTTAAATAAACAAAAGAATAAAGGTAAAGAATTTCCTTCAACTGATTCAATACTTTCTTCTTTGTAACTGTGATATGTAGGTTGATTGCTCTAATTACACTACTGAAAAGGAAATTTTTCTGATAGAGAACAGGCAGTTGGTTGTTCTAGGAAGTGAACACCATAATAATCATCATATTCATCATATATAGGAAAATCAAAAACATCTGCAATGTCATCTAACAAGAAAAATCTTGGGACATCAACCTGCTCTTCAACAAGCTGATTTGCAAATTCACTTTCTTGTCTGTCTACAAATGAATAAATAAAAAATCTTCCCCTTGTTGAAGATGTGATGCAGGAGCATCCCTTACGACAAGCAAAACCAACGTGGAAGCAGAAGCCAACTGGAAGACGTCCAGCGCAAGTTTTTGAATTTTAAATTTTCCCTTGAAGTTGATGCGCTGAACATAAATGAGACCATTTAATTTAGGTGCCTTGGTAAGAATGTAATCAGAGCTCGAGCCATACGCTCTCATCTGAGATAGACAGATGAATTTATAGTAGTAGTTGCAGGTAGATAGAATTGAATTCTTAGATTAGACAGTTCTAGAAGAAGGAGGGAAACCATATATAGACACCCTCATTTTGTATCATTGTAACAATTAAGCAACAGGAGAAAAGAGAGTCTAGGGCATAGGAGAATAGCAGGAGAGTTGTAGAAGAACACCCATGTATAGATCTTGAATTAATAGAAGAAGTTGATTCAGATTCATGGATGTTGTGTTATTCTCTGTGTATGTGTGTTGAATGCTCTACTTATGAATATTACTTCCTGTTATGCAATTGTTATCATGCGTGGGTATGATTTCATGTGTTAAGATCGAAATCTGAGAGGAAGTGAGGTGAGTTACAATTGTTTCTCTTTGAGCAAGGATTCCTGCAAGGAGTGTAGTTGAGTCATCCGCAAGGAGTGCGTTGACAGGAGGCTTGGGAGTTAAACTCTTGTTCTCAAAGAACTCAGAAGTGGGAGTGAGTTACAAAAGTCCTGCAAGGAGCGCACAGGCTAAGGAGAGTCTTAGTTGTGAACTGAGAAGAAGTATTGAAGGACTGTTTCTAGGGCATATGCAGATTCAAGAAAACTCGAACAGTTGAAGTGTTCGCAGACTTGCTGCAAGGAGTGCATGCAAATAACCTCGTTGAGATTGACATAATTTGGCAAAGCTCAGGAGGGATAGACCTCTGAGACGCTGAAGATTTAGCATAGACAAGTGTGACTTCAAGCCAGTGAGAAACGTCATAGGTTGGTGAAGTGGGGAAGGAATCTTGTGGAGAGATACCCTTTTTCATTTCGTGGATTAACCAAGGAAGAACGGATGGTCGAAATCTTCTGAAGAGATTTCACGAAGATCCGAGGATTGTCGGATATTGCAGAGGTGCAAGGAGGTTACGGAAAGAAGATTATGAAGGGTTTGAATCTCAGGAGGGACAAATTCATCGATTCCGAGTCACAGGAGTCATAGGATCTACACGTGGTATCGTGTATCGGGAACTTGGGACTTGAAGCCCTGAAAATTGTATAGCTAGAGAAGTAACATCGTGAGACACGATATCCTTACAAGATCAGAGTTCTTCGTTGTGGAGGACGCGTGTCAGGAGATTCTCATCTCGCAGACTCGGACATCAGAGGATCGAAGGGGAAGTCCTTCAGCTTCGTGAGTGGCGAAGTGGCGAAAAGGCTGAGAGTCGTCCACCTGAGGAGGATAGGTGGTAGAGATCGGTGATCTCACAAACTTAGAAGTTCGCAGAGTGAAATCCCAAGTATTGGGTGTCCAAAGTCGCGAGGCACAAGGATGCGAAGCGGCGAGGGATTTTTGGCCATCCATCTGAGGGGACAGGTGGTAGAGATCGGTGAACTCGCGAACTCGGGAGTTCACAGAGTAAAGGTCCAAGTATTGGGTGTGCAAAGTTGCGAGGCGCGAGGAAACGAGGCGACGAAAGGAGCAAGAGGATCATAGCCGTCCATCTGAGGAGGACAGGTGGCAAGAGATCAAGGGATCTCGCAAACTCAGAAGTTCACAGGTTGAGAGTCCGAACATACATTACTCCAAGTCGCGAGGGTCGCGAGGTGGCAAGAGAAGGACAACCGTTGGATCCGGAACACAAGAGGACCGTTGGATCTGAGCGAGGGATCGTGTCTCGGGACCTCGTAAGAAAAGTTCCAAGAGTTTGGCCACGAGAATTACGAGGTTGCGAGATAGCGATATCCCGACAACTGGAGCAGTGTGGGCCATAACGGAGCGCAAGTGGAATATAGGTGGCACAAAGGATTCGCGAGTCGCGAAGTGCCGAGGAGCCGAGATTCATGTGGACGTCGAGTCACGAAGCACCGAGGAGCCAAGATTCTTGTGGACGCGTGGCAGAGCATAAGGTGGGACCACGCATCTCAGGAACTCGCGGGCTAGGAGGGTGAAAACTCGACGGTTCAACCAGCGAGATTGCGAGGTTGCGAGGTCGTGCAGCCGCGAGAGGCGCTAAAATTAAGTCGAGCCCATGGTTGCATGTGGAAGGAGCTATACCCGTATCGCCAGATCGAGTATCGCAAGATTTGAAAGGAAAGTTTGGAGGCTTTGAGTCATGAGCTCGCGAGACAGTGAGATTTAGAGGATCTCCCGGTGGTAAAGGGGAGACCTCGGAACATAGTGTTGTGGGTGCAAATCTCCCGATAGGGAGATAGAAGAACCTTTGAGTTCTTCGGGCTGAGAAGAAGAAGGTCCTGTGCAAGGATGTGCCTGGGTGGCGTGCCCCTGCGTCAAAGTGGTATCAGAGCATAGAAAAGTTTCTTTGCTTTCTGTAGCAGAGGAAAAGGAGAATTCACCATGCCGCCAAGGAGAAGAGGCAGACAATCACCTGACCCAGAGGAGGAAAGGGAATTGTCCAGAGGAGGATAAATGTCCAGAGAAGGAGGTAGACAAGGACAGAATCCAGACATGGAGAGAGAGATACAAAATCTTCGTGCTAGAATGGAGGACATGGAGACATCGCGGAGGCGCAAAACTGATGTAGGAGACACCAGTGAATCTGAAGGTGAAGAGGATACTAGACATGGGGGAGAAGAAATCCCAGCGGAATATGAAGCCAATGAGCGTTTAATTAAGTCTATCGCTCGGATGAGTTCAAAAACAAAGATGGACATTCCAACTTATGAAGGGAGTCTGGATGCAGAAGAGCTGCTAGATTGGATTAGAGCTCTTGACACTTACTTCGATTATGAAGATATCGAAGATGATAAGAAAGTCAGACATGCTGTCACAAGATTAAAAGGACATGCAGCCTTATGGTGGAATGAACTGCAAGCTGACAGGCGTTGTCAAGGGAAGCAGAAAATTAAGAGCTGGGACAGGATGATTGCAAAGATGAAGGCAAAATTCATTCCGAGGGACTATCAAATTTGTTTGTTCAGGAGGATGCAGAACCTGAGACAAAAGTTGATGACAGTGAAGGAGTATACTGAGGAATTTTACAGGTTGAACATCAGGGCAGGTCATCGCGAAAGCAATGATGAAAAGGTGACTAGGTATCTGAATGGCCTGAGGTATGAAATTCAGGATGAATTAAATATGGAAACCATCTGAATGGTGGAGGATGCTTACCAATTGGCTCTGAAAGCTGAGGAGAAGTTGAGCGGTAAACAAAGTCAGAGAGTCTGAGGCATAAGTCAGCCCAGAGGCAAAGAAGTTGCCTAAGATAAATACCAGAAGCCCAAGGAGGAATGGAAGAAACCTCAGGGAAAGGTTGAAAGAGGTGGAACCTCACAGAGAAGGCCATATGTTGAGCAACGAGGACAACAAATTGAACAAAGAGGAGGATATGCTGATAATGATAGATTTCCTCGTACTAGAGGTAGAGGAAGAGGAAGAGGTGGAGTAATCACATGCTTCACGTGTGGAAGGAATGGACACAAGTCATTCGAATGTCCAGAGAAAAAGAAATAAACACGAGAGACTGACATTGTCGAGGCACAGAGGAGAGATGTTGAGGCAGAGTACGTTGAAGGCGGAAGATCGCTAGTAATGTGAAAATTTCTTTTGACACCAGAGAAAGAGATGGAAAATCTAGCACAGAGGAACAGTCTTTTTAGAACTGCTTGCAAGACCAAAGATAGAGTATGCAAAGTCATCGTGGACAGTGGAGGCACCGATAATATCGTTTCAACCGAGATGGTAGAAAAACTGGAGCTGGAGACAACTGATCATCCAAGTACATACAAAGTTTCATGGCTACAGAAGGGACATCAGGTAAATTTCACTAAACAATGATTAGTTGACATTAATATAGGAGGATATAATGATAGGATTTTATGTGATGTTATTCCTATGGATGTCTGTAATTTATTGTTGGGTAGAACATGGAAATATGATAGAAATGTAATTCATTATGGGAGGATGAATACCTATACCCTGGAAAAGAATGGGAGAACTCATATGTTGTGTCCAATTAAAGATAAAGAAGTGAAACTAGAAGAAAGCAACAAGGTACTTCTCATGAGTGGGAAGGAACTTCTTACAGAAGTTAAGAAGAAGGAGGATCCACAATTCTTTGTGGTCAGAAAACCGAGAATTGTTCTGACTAGCACAAGAGTGGACGATTTACCAGGAGAAGTTCAGGAACTGCTGGAAGAGTTTGTTGATATTGTAGTGGGCGAATTACCTCATTTGTTGCCACCGATGAGGAGTGTGAGTCATCATATAGATCTCATACTAGGAGCTAGTTTGCCAAACAAAGCCGTGTACAGATTGACGCCGCAGGAGAATGAAGAAATTAAAAGACAGGTCCAAGAGTTGTTGGACAAAGGTTTGGTCAGGGAAAGCTTGAGTCCATGTGTTTTTCCAACAGTACTCAGTCCGAAGAAAGATGGAGGATGGAGGATGTGCACTGATTCAAGAGCCATCAACAAGATAACTATCAGGTATAGATTCCCATTGCCAAGAATGGATGATCTAATGGATTTCTTAAGTGGAGCAAATTTTTTTTCAAAGATAGATTTGAAGAGTGGATATCATCATATTCATATGAGAGAAGGTGATGAATGGAAAACAACATTCAAGACAAAGGAAGGTTTGTATGAATGGCTTGTCATGCCGTTTGGTTTGATGAATGCACCAAGTACCTTTATGAGGTTGATGAATGAAGTTCTGAAGGATTTCATTGGGAAATTTGTCATCGTGTATCTGGATGACATATTGGTTTTCAGCAAGACAAAGGCTGAACACTTGTAGCATTTGGCTATTGTGTTGAAGAGGTTACATTAGGAGAAGTTGTTGATAAACATGAAGAAGTCCTCATTCATGAGGACATAACTCATTTATTTGGGGTTTGTTATATCTGCAAATGGGTTGAGGATGGATCCAGATAAGGTGGAGGTAATCAAGAATTGGCCATCACCGAGGAACGTATTTGAAGTGAGGAGTTTTCATGGACTGGCTAGTTTCTACTGGAAATTCATCAAGAATTTCAGTGGAATTAGTGCAACAATGATGGATACAGTGAAGAAAAGACATAAATATTTTCACTGGAATGAAGAAGCTGAGAAGAGTTTCAATTTGTTGAAACTAAAGATTATATAGCAACCAATTCTGGTGTTGCCAGATTTTCAGAAGACATTTCAGGTAAAATGTGATGCGAGTGGGTTTGCCATAGGAGAGGTCTTGAGTCAGGAGGACAGGATGATTGCATATTTCAGCAAGAAGTTGAATGAGGGAAAGGAAAAATACTCCACATATTACAAGGAATTATATGCCATCATACAGGCATTGAAGAAATGGAGACACTATTTGATTCCAAAGGAATTTATTTTATATAGTGATAACCATGCATTACAATATGTGACTCAATAGGAAAAGTTGAATCAGAGGCATGTTAAATGGGTTGAATACATGCAAAATTTCAATTTTATAATAAAGCATATTTCTGGTACTGCTAACAAAGTGGTTGATGCTTTGAGCAGGAAGTGTTTTTTGTTGCAGGAGTTCAAAGTCAGGACATTAGGGTTTGATGATCTCAAGGACATGTATGCAGATGATTCAGACTTCAAGGAAGCTTATGAAGCAGTTGAGAATCCATTTCTCAGAGACAGAAGCCAGTGGATAGAGTATGTGATCCAAGACGGATTGTTGTTCAAGGGCAATCAACTATGTATTTCGAATTGCTCCATGAGGGAGAACTTGTTGAAAGAAAAACACAATGGTGGATTAGCAGGACATTTTGGTCATGATAAGACATTTGCAAAGTTGAGCGAGTCATACTTTTGGCCAAGGGTGTGGTCAGAAGTCAAGAAGTTTGTAGACAGATGTAGGATTTGCCAGCATTCAAAGGGAAGAAAGAAAAATGTAGGTTTTTATCAGCCATTTCCCATACCTGAGAAGCCGTGGGATGAAATTATCATGGATTTTGTATTGGGACTGTCGAGGACACAAAGAGGGGTTGATTCAATCTTTGTGGTAGTTGACAGGTTTTCTAAGATGGCACATTTTATTCCATGCCAGAAGACCAGCGATGCGACTCACATCGCAAATTTGTTTTTCAAAGAGATCGTTCGACTTCATGGATTGCCGAAAAGAATAGTCTCAAATAGAGACACAAAATTCATAGGGCATTTCTAGATAACATTGTGGAAGAAACTGGGGACTAATTTGATGTTTAGTTTTGCTTATCATCCTCAGACGGATGGGCAGACAAAAGTGGTCAACAAAAGTCTGGGAGACTTGTTGAGGAGCTTGGTGACAGAGCACCATAGCAGTTGGGATAGCATACTACCGCAAGCCGAGTTCGCATACAATGATTCAGTGAACAGGAGCACAGGAAAAAGTCCATTTCAGATTGTATATGAGATGCAACCAAGAGGAGTTTCTGAATTAAGGGATTCAAAACAAACTGATACTAGCAGTGCTAGCACAGGAGAATTCGCTGAAGCAATGAAGGAACTTCACAGCCAGGTGAAGGAGCGACTATTGAAGTCAAGTCAAGAGTACAAGTGCAGAGCAGATCAGCATAGAAGACAACTTCAGTTTGAAGTTGGTGATCTGGTTCTGGCACATTTGAGGAAATAAAGGTTTCCGAGAGGAATATACAATAAGCTGAAGATGAAGAAAATTGGGCCATGCAAAGTCTTGAAGAAGATGGTGCAGAATGCTTATGAAATTGAATTACCAGATGGTATTGGAATATCTCTTATATTTAATGTTTCAGATTTATATCCATATAAATCTGATGAAGTAGGAGCAGAAGGTGATGATCAACCAGAGGTCTAGTGGCAGAAGTAGATGCCAGTTACAGAGAAGCCACAGATGGAGCAGATACTGAATAAAAGAGTGGGTAAGAAAACCAAAAGGAAAGAATATTTTGAATATTTGGTCAAGTGGAAGGGTCATCCAGTTGGAGATGCCAGCTGGGAGACTGAAGCAAAGATTCAGAAGAATGGACATACCGTGCAGGATCTCATGGAAAGGATCCCATGAAAATTTTCAAGCGAGGGAGTATGATGCAGGAGCATCCCTTACGACAAGAAAAACCAACGTGGAAGCAGAAGCCAGCTGGAAGACGTCCAGTGCAAGTTTTTGAATTTTAAATTTTCCCTTGATGTTGATGCGCTGAACATAAATGAGACCATTTAATTTAGGCACCTTGGTAAGAATGTAATTAGACCTCGAGCCATACGATCTTGTCTGAGATAGACAGAGGCATTTATAGTAGTAGTTGCAGGTATATAGAATTGAATTCTTAGATTAGACAGTTCTAGAAGAAGGAGGGAAACCGGATATAGACACCCTCATTTTGTATCATTGTAACAATTAAGCAACAGGAGAAAAGACATTCTAGGGCATAGGAGGATAGCAGGAGAGTTGTAGAAGAACAAGATCTTGAATTAATAGAAGAAGTTGATTCAGATTCATGGTTGTTGTGTTATTCTCTGTGTATGTGTGTTAAATGCTCTACTTATGAATATTACTTCCTGTTATGCAATTGTTATCATGCGTGGGTATGATTTCATGTGTTAAGATAAAAATCTGAGAGGAAGTGAGGTGAGTTACAATTTTTTCTCTTTGAGCAAGGATTCCTGCAAGGAGTGTAGTTGAGTCGTCTGCAAGGAGTGCGTTGACAGGAGGCTCGGGAGTTAAACTCTTGTTCTCAAAGCACTCAGAAGTGGGAGTGAGTTGCAAAAGTCCTGAAAGGAGCGTACAGTCTAAGGAGAGTATCACTCATGAACTAAGTAGAAGTATTGAAGGACTACTGCTAGGGCATACGTAGAGTCAAGAAAACTCGAACAGTTCAAGTGTTCGCAGACTTGCCGCAAGGAGTGCGTGCAAAGAACCTCATTGAGATTGACGTAATTTGGCAAAGCTCAGGAGGGATAGACCTATGAGACACTGAATATTCAGCGTAGACAAGTGTGACTTCAAGCTGGGGAGAAACGTCCTAGGTTGGTGAAGCGGTGAAGGAATCTCGTGGAGAGATACCCTTTTTCATTTCGTGGATTGACCAAGGAAGAACGGATGGTTGAAATCTTCTGAAGAGATTTCGCGAAGATTTGAGGATCGTCGGATCTTGTAGAGGTGCAAGGAGCTTATGTCAAGAAGATTCCGAAGGGTTTGAAGCTCAGGAGGGACAGAGCCATCGATTCCGAGTCACAGGAGTCATTGGATCTACACATGGTATCGTGTATCGGGAACTTGGGAGTTGAAGCCCTGAAAATTGTATAGCTAAAGCAGCGACATCGCAAGACGCGATATCCTTACAAGATCAGAGTCGTTCTTTGTGGAGGACGCATATCAGGAGATTCTCATCTCACAGACTTGAAAATTGGAGGACCGAAGGGGAAGTCCTTCAGCTTCGCGAGTGGCGAAGTGGTGAAAAGGCTGAGAGCCATCCACCTGAGGAGGACAGGTGGCAGAGATCGGTGATCTCGTGAACTTGGAAGTTTGCAGAGTGAAAGCCCAAGTATTGGGTGTCCAAAGTCATGAGGCACAAGGACGCGAAGCAACGAGGAATTTTTGGCCATCCATCTGAGGGGACAAGTGGTAGAGATCGGTGAACTCACGAACTCGGGAGTTCACATAGTAAAGGTCCAAGTATTGGGTGTGCAAAGTCACGAGGCGCAAGGACACGAGGTGACGAAAGGAGCGAGAGGATCGTAGCCATCCATCTGAGGAGGACAGGTGGCGAGAGATCGAGGGATCTCGCGAACTCGGGAGTTCACAGGTTGAGAGTCCGAACATACGGTACTCCAAGTCGCGAGGGTCGCAAGGTGGCAAGAGAAGGACAGTCGTTGGATCCGGAAAATAGGAGGACCATTGGATCTAAGTGAGGGATCGTGTCTCGGGACCTCGTAAGAAAAGGTCTGAGAGTTTGGCCACAGGAATTACGAAGTTGCGAGATAGCGATATCCCGACAGCTGGAGTAGTGTGGGCCATAGCGGAGCGCAAGTGGAATACAGGTGGCACAAAGGATTCGCGAGTCGCGAAGTGCCGAGGAGTCAAGATTCGTGTGGACGCCGAGTCGTGAAGTGCCAAGGAGACGAGATTCTTTTGGACACGTGGCAGAGCATAAGGTGGGACCGCGCATCTCGGGAACTCGTGGGCTAGGAGGATGAAAACTTGACATTTCAACCAGTGAGGTCGCGAGGTTGCAAGGTCATGAAGTCGCGAGAGGCACTAACATTAAGTCTAGCCCACGGTTGCATGTGGAAAGAGCTATACCCATATCGCCAGATCAAGTATCGCAAGATTTGAAAGGAAAGTTTGGAGGCTTTGAGTCACGAGCTCACGAGATAGTGAGATTTAGCGGATCTCCCGATGGTAAAGGGGAGACCTCGGAACAGAGTGTTGTGGGTGCAGATCTCCTGATAGGGAGATAGAAGAACCTTTGAGTTCTTCGGGCCGAGAAGAAGAAGGTCCTGTGCAAGGACGTTCCTGGGTGGCGTGCCCCTGCGTCATGATGAGATGGATCAGAAGATAAATTAACACCTTATTTTTCAATAAGTGGAATAAAATCATTTTAAAATCATCAACATTTAAAGCTTCAAAAGGACATATGATATTATTAACCCTCTTCTCAAGATTCAAATCAAGTGTTTTTTGTTCATATTCACTATCATGTTCTTTAGCATCCAACCCCTCATTTCGAATCTGTTTACATGCTTGAATATTGTGTTGAATCTCCTGAGCATCATTAAACATTTACTGTAAGGACTTAGATATTCTTTCCATCAGAAGGAAACACAAATCTGGATGAAAGGTTGTTGCATAATGGAGCATGACAATAGCTTCAGTGGGTTGAATTTCATTAGGGAGTTTATAATAAAGACTAGAAAACCTCCTATTGAAATTTGAGATGGTTTCATCTTTCATTCTTCTCATGGCATAAAACTCTAAAAGGACTTTATCATTTAGATCCCATGACTTTCTCTCACCCCAAAATCTATGGAAAGGTTCCCTCAATTCATCCCACAAGCTAATCGACTGAGGTTGCAAATGTCTGAACCATGCTTTGGCATCTCCTTGTAAGGACTAAGAAAAAGCCCTCATAGACATATCATGTTCAATCTCAAAAAGTTTTATAAAATGCTCAAAGACCTGAATATGTTCTTCAGTTGACTTTCCATCAAGATATCCATCGAACCAAGGAAGGTACTTATAATGTTTCAGAGGAAAGTCATGAAGGATGGAAGGAAAATTATGAGGATTGTATATTTCTTGAATCTTGGAGGGTGTAGGATTAAGAACAGAAGGTACAAGATCATATTTAGTTTCATTAAGCTCACAAGAATCATCATGAACATCATATGGCTCAGAGGAAGGAGCTTGGTGAATATCAGTTATACAAGAAGGAGGTATACCTATAGTTTTCCATGGAGGATATATAAGGGTAGATATATGGGCTTCATTTGAATGTAATAAGTGAAGAAATATTCTTTTGAAAAACTCAGGAAAGGACAAGAATAGATTGATAAAACAAAAAATTACTTCTTGGACTAAACTCAAGCTCGAGTACCTAATGTTTCCATACTTCCCTTCCATATCTCTGTCAACAGGTTTCATTCTCCAGTGGAGTCTTTGAATCACATTTGAAGCTTGATTGGAGTCACCATGAAAACTTTATCTCTGGATTCTTCTGTCAGTGGAATCACCTTCAACTAATTTTTTGATGTGTGGCATTTCTAGAGAATAAATACAACCAATATGTGCCTAAGTGTATGCTTCTCTCGTACCTTAGAACTTAACCATGTCGTTCTTTCCCAGGGAAAATTTTCAATTTCGTCCCCGGCAACGACGCCAAATGTTAGCACATGGTAATTACTTTGGGTTGTATCAAAGAAAGCCCCGAGGTAGCTATTTCAACCAACTTTAGAGTGTAGTACGACCTATACAACCAGAGAGGGCTCTCTCATATGTCTAATGACTGGTAATAACTCAGATATCTCATCAATAAATTCACAGAGGTCAAATTCTGCAATAGGACAAGTTTATTTTTGTTTTAAAAGGGATGGTAAGACAAACAAGAAAGAAATTACCATTGGGCAATGGAGTCGATTTAAGAAAACGATAGAAAAAAATGACTCAGTGACTGAACTCGAGAGGATAAAGGCTAAATGAGAAGCAAAATTCAATTAAAAATCATTGTGTGTGGTGAGAGAAAAACACATTAAGAAACTCAAAGCACTATTGGGAATGAATTCAAAGTTAATTTAGAAGAAACAAGTATAGAGCACTGTGCATTGAATTGTAGATTTGAAATCATGTTCTGATTCAGACAAAAATTATAAATGTGAATATAAGAGCACAGGAAATAACATACTCAAAGAAAGAATACAATACATCAAATTGTCATCGTTAGAATCTTTTCATCAAATCTTTAGTACTTTTGCATTAAGTTTCGATCGGATAAAAAAAACTACGGTCAATAGTCACTGTCTACATTGTTTTTCCAATCAACCCCTTTTACATGAAAGATATCCCCATATATAGAAAACTAAAGTCACCCTTGGCTTCTATGTTCAAACTACTCTCTCCTAGAATCATGGATCCAATTTCTTTGAAAGAGAATAATAACTTCAATGGATTTACTAAAAATAGAAAACCCCACTTTGCCAAATCATAATCATAACTCAAATATTCTTTACAATCATTGATCATGATCAAAATTTGACCATATGGTGGTGATAAGTCATAATGTGCATTATTGGACACTCTATCACCCCTGCACAAAAAGTTTGTTACACAACAATAACCTACAACAAAAACGTAGCGGATTAAACAACAAACTAGGAAAATAGGAGTTAAATATGACATCATATATCACCAATAAAAAACTATTTTTAGAAAATGAGAGAGGTTTTGGTATTTAATCTTGTTATAAATAAAAACCTCTCTCATTGTCTTGAAATTCATCTCCATATGGCCAAAATACGTGTCGCAAAAACATGTCTTGGATAGGAAATCACGAAAACTCAAAAATAGGGCTCAAAGATTCCTTCAAAACTCCCAAAATATGAATCTTTTTCCACATATGAGAGAGGTTTTCATTATTTGGTTTGTCCTCAACAAACAAATCTCTGGGATTTTCAAATTTCCTCTTCAGTGGGTCAGAAAGTGATCTTGAAGTTGACCACTAAACCAGTCATTTACGCAACACGACTTGTAGCATGTGCACAGGAAAATCCTCTGTGCGACAACATCCTATGCACAAAAACATCCCATCCGTGACACCCCACTGTGCGACGAAATCCACTACGTGACAACATATTATGTGCAAAAACATCCCATGCATGACATCCCACTGCACAATCAAATCCACTGCGCCACGAAATCCACTGTGCAATGACATCCTCTGCCCGATGAAATCCACTGCATGACAGAATCCTTTTTGCGGTGAAGTGCTCTGCGCAGTGGGTAGTAAATTTTGCAGCGCATAGTTGCAAATGGAAATGAAAATAATAAATGATAAGCTTCCTTTTGAAATTGACCCTTGGAGATGTTAGATGATTCCAGGCATAAAAACAATATGGGTGCTAACATACATGACTTTGCAAATTGTTGACAAACCTCTAACCTTGGCTATGAAAATCATGGTGCTAACAAGAGGGAGGGAAAAAATTACACCAAGTCACATTCCCAAGAGAATTCTCAATTCGTATATAAATAGATTTGTGATAAGATGAAAGTTATAAGGCTGACTCTGAGATATTGAAGGTTGACTACCCTATTCCTCATCACAACTCAAGACCTAAGAAGGGATGAAAAAGAATCTAGAATATTCCTAACAATTACTTGAGGGAAGGCCTAAAAAATGGGATGTCAAACTTCTTCTTAAAACATCTAACCTACCCTTGAATTCTAAGGAAGATATTTTCCTCAAAGACAACCTAGGACAAGGAATATGTTTCCTCACTATGTTGTAACTTGAGATTGTTCCTTTATGCTTAGGAGCAATTACAAGACATATTTGAACCAACTTTATATCCAAGCTGACCCTTGGATCATAGGGGGATCCCTTAGAGATAAATAAGATAGTTGATGTAATGTCCCCACTTTTGGACATCATTATATTACAGAGTGTTATGTTGACCAGAGTAGCTAGATGGGGGTGATAGTCAGTATAGGAGATATTGAGGGGTTTTATTGGTCATGACTTGCATCCCTCATATTATTTCATCATCATGATCCATTCTACACAACTTGGCTTTAGTTCCATTTCATTCCGACGATTTCCATAATTTTGAGTTATTTTGGGCTATATGTTAATTAAATTCACTAAGGAGGTCATATTGGGAATAATACTTGGAGGAACCTCTTAGTGTAATAGCTCATCAAAATCGAGAGGAATAACACTATATGATAGAATGATGAGAAGTGACTTTCAGTGGCAAGAGAAGCCACAAGGAGAGATAAACCATGTTTTAGAGTTAAAATGGTTAATTAATTAATTAAAGTGATTTAATTAATTAATTAATAATTAAATAAAGTAAAAGTCACTTGGAGAGACAAGCTGAGCAGGGAGGACAAAATAGAGATAGGGGGCTCTATTCTCTCATTATGTTGTTGTTTATCATTTTGATCTCTTCCTTCTTGCTAGTAAGCCCATGCACTTAGGGGTTTTGACTGAACAAACCCTAGAGATCAGCTTGGTGGTGAAAGATCCCACCAAACCTGATCCAAGATTGGTCAAGGAGGTGAAATATTCCTCCCTCACCATTCTACCATATATCTTTTCAGTTCCAGGAGCCTTTGTGGAGGTAGGGCGTATTATTGGAGGGTCTTTGTAGAGCTAGGGTACACCCATCCTGAGAGAGTAGTTCGATTTTCACAGAGGTGATCAGATTATCGGTACCTATCACTCTAGGGCTGCTATTCATCCCCGTAGAGCCTTATTACAATAGTCCTTGAGGGTATTCATTTGGTTCTTCATTTCTTCTACTAGTGGGGTGTATTTCATCTTCAGGAGGGCGCATTATCCTTAGAGATATTATGTTCTGGAGGGGAATACATTTACCAATAGACTAGATATTTGGAATTGGGGTTTCCTAACCCCAATATACCTTTTGGAAGATTGTTTCATAGGTTTGGAAGCTATGTTATGGGAGACCAAATTATTGTCTTGTTTCAGCTAGGAAGGTGCATCTCTTATTAGAGACATTGTGGTTTGGGGGTCTTCCAGCTGAGATACTGCTCTGATATTGCTCATATATTATTTACATCACTCGATATATCTTCTCATAGAGTCTTGCAATGTTTTAAGGTCGTCAGAGAGGAGGCTTTACATTCCTTGGACCATTCCAGTCAAAAAGTGTGCATTGTGAAAGAGAGGGCATCACATATAGCAGAGGGTATCCATTGGATTACAGTATTACTTGGTCTTCATATCGGAGAGGATTTTGTAATCCCAGATCTTCATCTATATTGTATCTTGGAGGCTATATCAGCCATACACTCTATGTAATCAAGATTTTTCCCATTTTGTATGAGGTTAGCTATTATTAGTAATAAAATCAGATTTGAGATATTTGTTCTATTTACTTGAGTTGTTTCTACTAGATATTGTTGTGTACATGTTTTTGGATGCATTTATATATTTAATTGTTGCAAAAAATGTAAAGAACCATCATTATAAACCCTAGAACAACTCATGAGACATAAATCTGCAAAGTTTTTGACGAAATGCCACAACTAGAAAAAACCTAAAAATCAATAAAAAAACAATGTTCCTTGCATCTTGGCTTGGGAACATTACAGTGGTATCATAGCATTGATTATCCTAGCCAATGGGGATTAGCGCATGCAGAAATACACTAGATATGGATACTAAGGACTTTGATAGAGAGGCTATATGTTGTGAATGGGAATACTACGACCTTAGTGAGGGATTTATGTCTCAAGTAACACTCGAACAATTTATATCCATAAAAAATACTAGGTGGAGCAAAGATGAGGTTACATATTGGGTCAACATAGCAGAGAAAAATAGATCCATAGAAGATAAATGAAGGGAAGCACGGATTAACCCTACACCCTTTAGGACCAGGGAGTTTTTCTATAGTTGCAAAGAGCATTGGGAGCCAGACCACAGATGTAGGGGTAAAGGGAAGGTGCACATTTTTGAGGTGCACTATGAAAGTGAGGATGAGGAGTTGCGGGAGGATACAACCATAGATGCCTATTTATGGAAGTCTGATGAGGATAGTGACTCTTGCACATTTGAGGGATAGTTGGATGGATAGGATGATATCACATGTTCCTTATCTTCTACATGAGGCAGTGTTGAGGATTCAACACTTAAGCACAGTGGTGACACGTGTGAGGATTCACATGAGTTAGCACTGAGATATGATGATATTAAGAGTTCAGATGACCTACCCTTGGGTGTAGAAATGGCTGTGAGGGGGTCATGCGTGGAGGAGGGTGAGCTTCCAATGATGACTGTGACACATTTTTCATCTTTCTAGACACCCGTGATAGCCACGACACATGAGGATATCAGTGGCATTTCTAATATGATGGAGGAGCCTTGTGTGAGGGATTCACACCAGGGACATATGGATCCAAAAACCCAAGAGGAGAGATATGACTTGAAGAAAATTTACCTTACACATACGTATCAGTATGAAGAGAGTGAGTCGTTTCTTTTGGAGACTCCATTTTTTTATCAGGTTGGGGAGATTGATAGTTTGATGGGACACTTACTTCCAGTATCGGTCTACAGTGATGAGGATGTACCCCTTATTAGTCGAGATGACCATAGCACATGTCTGGACTCATCTGTATGGCATCTAGGCGCATATGATAGTAGCGGGGTGAGTGCACAGGAGGACACAACTTCCCATATAAGATACAATGTGATTCAGATGGGGGTAGCAGTTGGTGATGGTGTGGAGTGGCATACAAGAGGACCGAGTAGCACAGTGGACAGTGGGCAATTCAATGCCTTATCTTTTGCGGAGAGTGTTGTTGGGGATTCCATGGTTGACACTAGTAGTGAGGGGCGTGAGGTAGCACCTCAGCGGGATTGTTATGAGGAGTCTTGATACTTGGTAGGACAACTAAGAGTCAGTGATGACATGATCATGATAACCACTAGGAACATTGATGATACACATGCATTGGTGGAAAATTGTTGTTGGAGGGTATCAATGACACATGATAGTTCAGACATGGTATTTTCCATGGATGACTTTCATACTCTGAGGGAGTAAGTGACTATTATGAAGGAATACTACTAGAAGTTGTTGATGGACAAAGACTACCTATTGGGGGTTGGCAACATGTATCACAGGGCCCTGAGGGAGTAGGAGTTGGAGGTGGACAAAATCACTCATGAGTTGGAGTGAAAAAAAGGATTCTTGAAAGGAACAAAGAAAACCCTTCAAGAATCAGAGTCCATATCATAGGATCTCCTTGAGGAGATTAGATAGAGATCCACTACATCTATCTTAGTAGAGATTTAGATATATCCTTCAATCACATTGGTAGAGGATGTTGGTCATTTAGTGGAGGAGCATGAGGATTACCCAGGATCATTGATGAGTATGGAGAGATATGATCCAGAGACACAATAGGATGTCCATGTGTCACATGAGCTACCCTCTACGAGGATCTTTGAGACAATCGAGCATTCACATATGCATGGGGACTCCAGAGCTAGGGGTAGTTATGAGTATTGATATTATGGTAGCTACGGGAGGAATTTACCTCCATGTGTAAACCTAATGAGAATATAATATTCTAGGAAGAAAGAAGAAACCCTAATTAGTTGGCTAATAAACCTAGAAGACAAGTTGACTCAAGAGGATAACTTGTATTAGGATATTATCCTCCAAGAGAAGAAGTTGGCTAAAGGAAATATTATATACTAAGTAAATAGGCACCCAGAATGAGAAGTCGACCCAGAAAGTTTTCCAGATTTAGTATAAATACAGGAGGCCAGTCTTCATTCCGGCATGCATTCTCAGAACTGTAGAAGCAACACTTGTGCACACTGCAGTTGGCCAGTTTGTTCGCAAGTTTTGAGGAGAGTTTTCGTTGCAGCTGTTGCAGCTAGAAGATTTTGGTTTTGGCTTGGACTATCTCTTGGTTATGGTTTGGACTCTCTGATCAACTCTTTTTACTCTTACTTGGTGCACTATTCTTGGAGAAATATGTGCCACCATTTGTTTGGATATCTAGCCTAGGGTTTGCTTCTAGAATTATTCCCTGTCAAGGTTAAGTTGCTCGGGGATTGCTTCGACCTATGGTTGGGTGACAATAGTGATATTGTATATGGTAAAATAATCACATCCATCATATTCTAATAGGTTATGGGCCCACACCTCCTTCATTCAGTCTAAACACTAGAAGGGATCATAGCGATAAGGATACTTAGCTTGTTGAAGAACTGCCGCTAGAGTTTCTAGCAGAAGCAGTTACTAAAGCACTGTCGCTAGGTTTACTAGCAGGTGTAGTTGGAGAAACTGTTAGGGTCCTAACCCGCACATAGGTAAAACAATATATTCGGATGTAATAAAGGTCAATATTAATAAGGCCTTTCAATAAAATAGAATAAGGCGGATGTAAGAAGACCTAATAGAAGTTTCCGCTTCTAGAAGGATCTTCCTCTAGATGCTTATTTTTAGTATAAATAGGAGTCAAGGGTATGAGAACCCTAGCTTGGATATTACTTTAATAGCTTGGATATTACTTTAATAGAGCTCTACTCAACTGGAGGTTGCCCACTCGAAGAGGCTCGTGAACATTTCTTTCAGATTCAAAGTGTTATTTCTGTTGTTGTTCTTATATCATTTTAGTGTTATTGTGGTGAATGTTCTAGTTATATTGTTGTTATTCTGCCATTACTAGCATTTTATATATGTTCTGCATACATTTTATATCTGGTATATTACAAGTGGTATCATAGCAATTTCCTCGATAGAAAGTGTGGGTTAAACTTTTTTTAGGGTAGAGACATATTCCAACATCTTTAAGGCACAAAGATCTATTGTTATGCACATAAACCTATGGTTGAGGGATTCATACACGCAAGAAATACAAGTGGTACTTAAGAACACATTTGTTGGCCACCCTTGTAACCCCTGTTGGTACCCCTTAGAGTGGTAGCACATCAGACAACACATGTGTACGAATCACCCTAGATTTCCTGAAGCCCTCTTTAGATAAACCGATCGGTCGCCTGACTGCTATAGTGTCATCGAGAACAACACTCAGGAAGATACTCTCTAGTACCTGGGTAGTCGGGTAGTACGGCTAAGGGTATGATCTATCCTCCTTAGTTAGTGCCCTGAGATATTGGGTCGAGTACTACTGTTGGACCCCACACGTATATCAGAGAGCTATAGCAGAGGGCAAACCCTTGTCTGTAGAACCTTTGAATACCTAACCCTTGGGGACATAAACATAAACAAATTAAAACAAACATGATCTATTGCTGCACAACTGTGTTCAGGTTTCCAAGTAAATACACATTTCTTTCTGGTTAAGCATTCGGGTATTTCCTCTCTGCAGTATTCTTCAGAACNTTTTTCACCATTATTTAAGCCCTATTCCATTGGATTCATATCTTTTCCCTTATCACATTCATCCATATCATTTTTTTGGCAAAAATGTTTTTACCCTACCCACCCCTTTTTAGTTCCCCCATCCTCATGGTCCATACTCGTAGCTAAGACTTGGAAGCTCGCTTCAGCACCTTGCAGTCTGGTCTCATTGAAACCCAACAAGAAGTGAAATAACTTAGTGTCAATGTTTCTGCCAACAATACAACCATGTAGTCCTCAATGGGAAAAATCAAACAAGACCTTACCACCCATCTTGAATCAATATTTTTGGCACTCTGCACCAAATGCCATATCCCTACAGATAACCCTTCTTCTTCCTCACCCCCACATACTGAAGGTGACCATTCCTCTCATTCCCATACCTTGCAGAACCATCACTTTCAACGTGACCTACACCTTCCATGGGTGGATGTGACCAAATTTGATGGCTGAGACCCCACTGGTTGAGTAACCCAAATGGAATGTTACTTCTCTTTATATAGCATTATAGATGACTTGGCCAAACTCTGGTATGGTGTTTTCCATCTATATCAAGAATGTTGGCAATGGTGGCAATGGAGAAAAAATTCTCGTCAAGGGTATATTGCTTTGATACAATTTGTGGCAGAGATTTATGAACGCTTTGACACCGACACCAACCATTTGGGCCATTTGACAAAGCTGAAACAATTAGGAACAGTGGAAGACTTTATAGCTGCCTTTGAGTGCCTAGCTTTTAGAACAGAGGGCATGTTTGATGCCTTTTTCCGAGAGTGTTTTATCAGTGACCTCAAGGATGAAATTTTGGCCCATGTCCTCATGGCTCGGCCTGAGAATTGGGTGGAGACTACTAAAAGAGATAAAGAAGCACAACAGGTTGTATCTTCTCAAAACTGCAAACCCTCCTTCATCCCTCACCCTAAACCAGTAAATCCCACTACTCCATCTGCAGCACTAAATATCCAAAAATTGACCCAGGATGAAATGGTTGAATGCCAACTCAAAGGCCTTTGTTATAACTGTGATGAAAAATATTTCCCAGGCCACAAGTGTAACAAACAAAAAATTTTAATGGCCATATCCGAGGAGATTTTGGAAGAAGATGAAGAAACTCCCTCTATGTCTGAATCACCTGAATCCACTGACATAACCCTTCCCTCAGACCCTCCTAAAGTAGAACCAGTCATTTCCCTCAATGCTCTCACTCGCTTCTCCACTCCCCAAACCCTCAAGCCAATCGGTTACATCAAGCATCAGAAGGTCATCATTTTGGTTGATAGTGGCAACACCCATAATTTTATTCACCGCCGCATTGCCCAATAAACTCATTGCTACATCCATGTCGTCAATAATTTCCAAATCATGATTGTCAATGGCGGTTGCATGAAATGTGGAGAGTGTTGTGAAAATGTGCATCTCCAAATTGGTGACTACCACCTGAAATCCCATATGTTTTCTATCGACATGGGAGGTTGTGAAATTTTGTTGGGTGCAGACTGGTTAAGGAATTTGGGTCCCATTCTCATGGATTTTAAAGACTTAACCATGCAATTCGACCAAGAGGGCCACCAATATAAGTTCCAAGGAATCACCGCAGGTTCACCTGAGATTATTAGTTCCCATCGCATGGAAAAACTACTCAAAAAGGGTCATTCTGGTGTTATCACCCAACTCCATGCCATACAAGCAATAGAGAAACCTTTTGTACCACAATACCTCCAAGCCATCCTTTATAAACATCAATTGGTCTTTTCCACTCCCCAAGGCCTCCCTCCTTTGTTGATTAAGGTTGGTTGTCATTGATGTCAACCCTTGAAGAAATCCCCATAGCACAAAGGCTTGGGTAATGGACCCAATATTTTTTTATGTAAATATGACTCATTATTTTTTTTTCATGGTTGATAAGAAGTAAATATGGTTGAACTCCAAAGTGGTCCCCTTATGGTGAAAGCCCTCACGGGAAGACGCTTTGTGGAGTAAGAGAACCCATGCTTAATTTTGGAAAAATGAAATGAAGGAAAGTGATTTTTTCAAGGAAAATATACTATATGGATAGTGCTTGTCATTTCATTTCCGGCGGTATCTAGAACTTCACATGATTCCTCA
>SNQJ01S0146497.1:0-17854 GCA_010110895.2 Picea sitchensis
CACCCTGAATAGAAAGAGCTCCCCATCGAGGTGACAGTGGGTGGGGAAGCTCCTGTTACGCTAGTTTGAGCCTTGACTTCAAGCCACTTAAACCTTTCCTACAAACTGTGCGATAACATTTTGGCGCCATTGTCGGGTATCACTGAGTCTATTTCCCTCAACGACATACCTTTTGTAAGCCTTGTTTCAAAAACCTTTCTTGTAAAGCTTACCTGGCGACTCCACTACCTTTTCCCCCTATTTTCTTTGGTAGTTTTAGGGAAACTATCTGGCGACTCCACAAACCAGAAGGAGGTTCAATAACCCTCCTCTAACTTTCAGAAGGAAGCCTCCTGCTAACTCACCTGTTGTCAAGTCACTTTTTGGAAAGAGACTTCCTTTAAATATGATTACTCGTAGTGGAAAGATGTATTCAAATCACATTTTTGTGACCACAACCACCACTACAACAAACCCTGTGCCTCCTGTCAATCCAAATCCTCATAAATGGTTTCACTCAAAGAGTTATAACTACTTTGACTTCAACAATATCCAAGGTGGAGAACATGATGTTCCTGTAGATACATATTCCTGGCTACCTTTATTTTCGGGAAAGGAAATTTCTGGGAATTCACATTGGACCCAGTTTTGTGATAGCTTTGACTTTCACCTGGATGGTCAAGATCACCCTAACGTTTTCATGAAACTCTTTGCAAGATCTCTTGTGGAAAAAGCGAAGGGATGGGTTGATCAAATCCCTGAAAAAAGCATAAAGAACGTTGAAGAGCTGCAAAAGTCCTTTAGAGTGAGGTGGTGTGACAAAGAAAATCCACAAGATCTTTTTCCTCAGTACTCCGACATTTGCAAAGGAACTTGTGAAAGTATAAGAGAGTTTACTGATAGGTTTAATCTAGCCCTCAAGAAGATTCGATCAAAGGTTGGTTCAGAGCAAGCTATCATTGGTCACTACCTGTCCTCTTTGGAAGGAACTTTACAATTCAGAGTCAAGGACCGCTCACCAACAACCTTGGAGGAAGCAGAAGAATTGGCTTTTGAGATTGAAAGAAATCTTGATTTTGATGACATTATTGAAGAAAGAAACATGAATTGTGAACCATGGGATCCAGGTGAAGAGACTATACCGGAGCTTGAAAATCCAAGCGTCCTCCAAGTCGAGCTAGCTCCTACCAAGAGGAAATGGAGCCTTTCTCAAAATAATCCCTCTTCCTAAGAGCCTCCTTTAATGAAGACCCATCCAGAGGACGAAGGTTGTGATGCATCCAAGGGTTTGGACCTAAATCCCGTACAAGACTTTTCTCTCTTCATCAATCAAGTGGGAGATCCAATTTCAAAGAATCGTGATTTCAAACCCTTTTATGTCTCTCTCCGAATAAATGATCTTCTCCTCCATAATTACCTTCTACATTCAGAGGCCAAAGCCAACATAATGACGGAAGAGGTCATGCGACAATTGGGCCTGACAATCTCGCAAACAAACACCAAGGATGATTTTGCAAAGGGAGTCATTAAATATCTCGAGGTAGCCTTTGACTCTTGCCCTGACGCTCCTTTCCAGATTAATGTGATTGTTGTGAATGATATTAATAAGTTTGGGATCATCATTTGTGATGACCTTATTGCACATTTGGGTGGAAGCATTCACAAGGAACAATCTGAAGCCATCATCCCTCATCCTGAAGGAGGATATTATACTGTTCACAATGAACCGTTTGTTGGTTCACCAGTTGAATACCCCAATGAGATAGATGATCAACTTCTATGCATCAATAGCAGTCTAAGTGATTGGTTCATTCAAGAAGGAAAATTGAATATGGACTCAGTCGAAGAAACAGAAGGAATCTGGACGCTAGAATTTGACGGCTCACACTCGAGTGTTGGATCAGGTGCAGGAGTAGTCTTGACAGCTCTGTCAGGTGAGGTTTTCTATAATTCTTATAGATTGGAGTTCAATTGCACCAACAATGTGGTTGAGTATGAAGCTTTGATTTTGGGACTCAACTTGGCCATTGACAAAGGGGCTACAATCCTAGAAGTAAAGGGTGATTCATACCTCATCGTCTCACAGGTCCTAATGAGGTTTGCAACTAAGAATGAAATATTGAAGAAGTATCGAGATGTGGCCCAAAATATTTCAAAGACTTTCAAAAGGATATCAATTGAAGTTGTTCCCCGAGAAGAAAATCATGTGGCAGACGCTCTGGTTGTCTCAGCATCCAATTTGCAGCAGTGTGAAGGACCTCTTCATGATGAATGCAAGATGGAGGTCCTCTTTAGACCTTCTATTCCTGACAATCTAGAGCACTGGCAAGTTTTTGAAGATGATGATCAAATTATCAGATTCATGGAGAATAGCAAAGAATTCACAGATACACAAATAAATTTTCTGGCTGATTCTATGAACTTGGAAGTCATCAACCTACAAAACAATAACTTGCCCAAAGGTTGCATTCCTCTGGAAAACCTTTTTGACAAACATGATGTTTTCAAAGGGAAAAGAACCAAAAAATGAGCTGAGGAAGCCCTGGAGTTCAACATTGGTACTGAAATGGATCCAAGAGCCGTCAAGATAGGGAAAGGAACTACCGAGAAAGAAAGGAAGGCAATACTTGACCTCATTAGGGAATTCAGAGATATCTTTGCCTGGAACTATGATGAATTGAAGGCCTATAGAGGAGATGTTATCCAACATGCTATACCTTTGATTGAAGGAGCCAAACCTTTTCGACAAAAATTGAGGCACATCAACCCAAAGTTGGCAGGGCATATACAAAAGGAACTCCAGAAGATGGTTGACGTAGGTATCATAGCCCCGATCAGGTATTCTTCTTAGATGTCAAATCTAGTGGTTGTTAGAAAAAACAATGGTGACATCCGCCTATGTGTTGATTTACGCAACCTCAACCAGATGTCATTGAAAGATAATTACCCTCTCCCGAACATGGAACATCTGCTTCAACGAGTTACAGGAGAAGGAATGATGTCAATGTTGGATGGATTCTTAGGATATAACCAAGTTCTACTCAAAAGGGAGGATCAACTCAAGACTGCATTCACTACGCCCTGGGGAACATTCATGTACTTGAGGATGCCTTTTGGTCTTATGAATGCAGGTGCGACCTTTCAAAGAGCAATGGATTATGCCTCTAGAGACCTCATACAAAATATCATAGATATTTATCAAGATGACCTCACGGTGGTGTCTAAAGAAAGGAAAGATCATCTCTCCCACCTTAGAATTATTTTTGAGCGATGCAGAGAGTATGGCATCTCACTAAACCCTAAAAAGTCTATTTTTGGGATTGATGAAGGAAAATTATTAGGGCACGTGGCCTCACCAGGAGGAGTGTCCATTGACCCTGAATGAGTCCAATCAATAAAACATGTCCTTCCTCCAGTGAACAAAAAGGGTCTGCAGTCATTTCTTGGAAAAATCAACTTCATCCGCAGATTTGTACCAAACTTTGCCGAAAGGATAAAACCTTTGAGTGCTCTACTGAAGAAGGATGTTTCTTTCAGATGGGGAAAGGAGGCTGACAGATCTTTCGAAGATATCAAGAATTCCATCTCTCAAGCCTCAGTTTTGATCAGTCCTGATTTTTCACGAGATTTCATCATTTTCTCATTTGCATCCCATGACACCATTTCAGGGAGAGGTATTGATCACGAAGGATCGACAACTTGAATATTATGAGCAAGGTTCTGAGAGATTGAGAATTGAACTACACCATCACGAAAAAACAAGAAACTACGCTTTGGTCAAGTCCCTCCGACATTCGAAATTATATGGGGTTATAATAAGATATGAAGGCTTATGTCGTACCCGGCTACGAAGGATGTCTTGTCTAACAAAATATGGGCTTACAGGAAAGTGGGTTTCAAAAATCCGAGAATATGACTTAGAAATAAAAACCAACAAGATAGTAAAAGGACAAGGTTTGGCCGAGATGCTCACTGAAAGCAAGAAGCTACTCTGGTCGGTGAAAATGAATAGGTGAATGTAATAGTCAGTGATCTTGAACATGATGAGTGGTATTTTGACGTAGTCTATTATTTGAAGAACTTGTCATGTCGTGATCACCTGGTGGATCCTGGGGAGAGATTTAAGATTGAAATCCATGAAATCACTGCTTGACGGAAGGTGGACTTGGATGGAAAAATCCCGATGGCGTCATACCGATGTGAACAAAGATGAGCCAAAGAAGATCTTGAAGGAGTTTTACTCACGGGTATTGTGGTGGACATTTTCTTTTACTGCGCCCACAAAATCTTGAGGCGAGGTTATTATTGGCCAACACTTTTCTCGGATGCTTATCAACACGTTCGGTCCTGCCAACCTTCCCAATTCTTCACAGGCAAACCAAAACTCCACCGCCCGACCTTTGAAACCGGTGGTAGTAAACACCTTTCCGGTGAGTAGAGATGCGGATTTTATCGGTGAATTCAAAGAAAGGGTGAAATGCCGGATGCTCTGATGGATTTTGACGGCCACAGACTACTTCACCGGATGGGTCGAATCGATTCCTGCAAAGAAAGCCACTGAAGAAGTTGTCATGAACTGTAGAAAAACGAATCATAACAAGGTTTGAGTTCGCTTCAAGATCCTCTGGATAATGCCAAATCCTTTGGCTCTATGCACAGTGGGAATTTTTGTTTTCAAGTATGGCATTACTTTGTCTCATTCCTCGAATTATTACCCACAAGGAAATGGACTAAAATTTGAATCAAAACAAAGAATATCATGAATATTCTAAAGAAGGTTGTTGAAGAAAATAAGAAGTCATGGGATAGAAAACTAAAGGTGTCACGATTATTATGGGTAGATCGAATAACAGCAAAAGCCATATAGGGAAAACCCCTTTTGAGCTGTTGTATGGACTTGAAGCAAAACTCTCGGTAAATCTCCAAATCCCCATTCTCCAATTTGTACAACAATATGACACGGATGCAGAGGCAATCCAAGGGAGAATAAACCGGCCTAATAGAATTGGAAGGCGAAACTTCGAAGGAATGCCTTGGGGCCGGATGGTAAGGAACAAGAGAAAGTAAAAGAGTGCGCGACCTGAAACGAAGGCAAAGTTTCAATGAAGGAGATCTTGTACTATTGTGGGACAAAACAAAAGAGAAACCTGGTATGCACAAAATTTTTGACAACCTATGGGAGGCCCTTACAAAATGAGGGTTATGCGAATTAAACTCTTTCAACCCTAGAAACAATGGAAGGAGAAATTCTAAAGTTACCAGTGAACCCTTTGCATTTAAAGCGTTACTATCCTCGGGACACACATGATCATCACCAATTAAGTAACCACTTTGGTGTATTATCACAGGTATAATTGTGTTTGATTTCTTTTATATGCATCATGTTTTGTTTTGCATTTTATGATGCATATATATGCACATTTATTTTGTGGGGTGGCAATACTACCCCACCTTTTGTCATTGATGCTTTCTTGTCAAGTGTAGGCAGGTCAGGTCTCGCCGGGTCTTAGCAGAGGTTCTCATGCGCTCTGGTGCTTTGTCCCGAGTTGGAGCCGGATGTTATCCGATATCTAGGGATAACTAGAATCATGTCGAGAATTACTTGGTCCCTAGACATGGAGTCTGCAGGAAGCCCGAGGATTGACTTGAGCATGGCCACGGAGGCCCATCTCTCTTCTTAGTCCGGTTGTCACATCGTGATGGCAGTTTCCATGCACCACCATTCTTCGGTGCGTGGAGATATACTTGCTCCACATAAGGTTATTAGTCCAGAGGTATCATGGTATGTGTCATATTTGATTGTTATAAGCTTCTTATAGATGCATTAGGTTACTTTCATTTCATGGCGCGGATCTTACACTAATCCACTCGGCCATTGTTGGGGTGATTGATTGGGTAGCTTAGCAAGATATTCATGGGCCTTGGTTAGCCACCAAAGGGGAGTTCTTGTAGAGCCATCGTCAGCTCCCACCATCTTATCACTTTTAGGTCTTATACCCAGCTCATCCATCCCATTCCCCTAGTCACGGCAGTGGGATGACCTTTGAGGGTTACATGTCTTGTGGGAAGGGCTAAAGGCCCAGGTAAAAGCTGGTAACAGATAAAAACCATAGGAAATAAAACCTAGAGATGCTTCATACGAGGATTCCCGAAGGCAATAAAAAGCCTCGATAAGAAACTAAGGGACCCTAAGAAAATAATGATAATAAAAATAAGACCCTAACCAAGAGGATGGGACGTCTCATCCCGAAACTGACCACATTATGTTCATAGGTATTTAAGCGGTATGACATTGCCACTATACTCGGTCACCAAGCGGGCGACCTTTAGTTACATGGCCAAGGGAAGGGGTCTCATCACGAGCTAGCCTTCTCATTGCCACCGATTGGAGTATGACTCTGTCCACCAGAAGCCAAGGTGGTGTCCTCTGTCGGAGACCTTGATAAGAGAAAACAATAAAAAGAAGATAAGGCCAATAAAAGACTTGGAAAAAAATGCATCCATGATGAGCCTGTTCGCCTCCCACAAAAGCCATGAATGACATACCCTTGGTCTTACTATGACTAGACATCCTAAAACCATATCACCACATAAAAACATGGCTTGAATGATGTTGAGCTTTCCATCTCTTGTGGGTGTTAATAGGTTTACTCTGTTGGTTTCTTAGCTTTTGTATAATAGTAAGATATGTAATGTCTTTGGAGCTCTTAGGCGATATTGTGATTTCATGCATGTATTTGATAGCTTTAATGATGAAATATGATTTACATTGCTGCGATGTCACGGAATTTGATGAGCCCATGGAGGTAGTAGTCTTTGATGTCTTGAGGACCATGCTTAGGTGGGCCGGGTACCGAGGAGGATGGTCTTTGGCATGGGAATGGATGCTTTCGGACCTCCATGGGGTTGAAGAGCCAATCAGATAGTTGTTGGGATGGAAGAGGCAAGACAAGCGTCATGATGAGCCTTGCATGAAGAAGACAAGAGGACTCCCTCACCCGGGACACTGGCTGAGGAGATTTGACCTAGGGGGGATCAGCCCCTGTGGATGGGATGATGGCTTTGATGGGCCGGGGCCACCCAGAAAATGAGACTAGATGTTTTAGGTAGATGCAGGTGGTGGTGAGCTTATTTTGGCACATGTGGCAGGTTTTAGAAGCCCAAGGAGGGCTAACACATTGCCGGATCTTGAGGTGATGCCCAAAAGGGCCAAATCTCCTCGAGGAGGGGCATGGCGTCTCCCTTGCAGCTCTATTTTGACATTTAGTAATGTGAAAATAATGCAGTATTGTTAAGTCAACCTTGTTGGTTGTTTTTAATGACCTATTTGTTAATTAAAGGTCCTAGAGATGATATAAGTTGAGTACGTTGAGCCTCATTTTGACATAACACAACTTGCTCTCTTGGAGAGTGATACTTCTTAGCTCTTGTCTTTGGTTATTTTTGTCTTTTTGGGTGGCTACACTTGGAGGATTATCTTGGCATATGCATGGTGTTTTATCATTGGAATTATTTAGGGTTTGATTTGGCTCTTCATTTGGTTTGTAAGGGTATGTTTGCATGCAAAACTTCTTTATTGAATGGTTTGTGGGTAGAGTTGCTTACTTTTATGCTTACATTGTTAATATTTGTAATCATTTGAGCCCTAAGAACAAAACCACACAAATGGAGTTGTTTAGCTAATGTCCCCATGATAGAGACTTATTTAGCCATTTGATTAAGAAGAACCTAGCAACTAGCCATAGCTACACTAGTTCATCTTTTTGCCAGGTAGCTTGAAGAGCATAAATTGAAGAAAGAAAGATGTCTAGGCCTAATTTATTTTACCTAGGGTTTGACTTCTAGGGGTTTGAAAATCCCTTGTCCCAAACAACACTGACCATAGATTCTTGTTTCACTTTAGCCGTTTTGCCAAAGAGTCTTAAGGAAAGAGGGAGAGACATGGGCCTAGCTCTGCTACCGGATTGAGCCTCCTCCCTTAGGGTTTTGATTTGGTGGCCCTACATTTGCAACACCATTAGAAGCCCTATACAATAGATCCTTAGGTTAGGTCTTTCCAACCATTAGCCTTGCTTTCTCCATTTTGACTCCACATTGGCAAGGCACTAGTCTAAAAATGCAACGTTGATCTTTTTGGTGTTAAAACTACCTCTTCCAAACTCTCAATTGTGAAACCTACTAACCCTAGCGTCTTTAACTGGTTTTGATGATGGCGTCTTGGCCTTTTTGAACTTTTGTTTGGACTAAAAGTTGTGGTTGACTCATCCCTTGATAGCCATAGAGGTATTATTCAATTTCATTGGTCAATTTAGCAAAGCGTTCACCTCTTTGTCTAGATAGCCTATCTAACCTAATTTGACATCAGCATACTTGACTGGAAATCCTTGTTTGGCTTTAAAGCGTTGTGGTATAGTCATCTATTTAATAAACTTTGAGTTATTGATCATATTCATAAGTTTAATTGACAAAGCGTTCTTCTCATTATCTTCAAAATTGACCTAATAGTAGGGATGACATCACCCTAAACGCATAGGCGAAGCAGCAATATTGGTGTGACATTTATTGCATTTTGATATAATAAAGATTGATTTTATACATTAGATGCAAGTATCATTTTGCACTTTATTGAAGAAGTATTATAAAGCCTTTTTGGCAATCATTGACTTAGATCAATAATTACATTTAATATTTCTCACATATTTATTAAAGGGCAGTCATTGATATTTTGAAGTACTAATCATTGTATGCACATTTTAGTTTCATTTTTCCTTGTCTCGCAAAATAGGTTCTGATTGAAATATCTCTTCTTTGACTATCCATTTTAGATGTCTGTGAGGGAAATCTTACCTTAAACTTTGAAACCTTAAACCCTTGATCCTTTTCCTTGAGAACCCTAGATTCTGGGGCGTCTCCCTAGGGATTAGCCACCCTGAATGAAAGAGCTCCCCATTGGGGTGGCGGTGGGTGGGAAGCTCTGTTATGCAGGTTTGAGCCTTGATTTCAAGCCCGCCAAACCATTCCTACAAGCTGATAGATAGCGGGGGCCCATACATGCCACATGTTCAATCTAGGATAGTTCATGCTTTTTCTAGATTACCTCACAAATAGAGACCGAGGATAGTGATGGACCACATGTCCACATTTTAGCTTCCTAGGGATTTTGAATTCCATAAGGTTATTATAATGACATCTAGCTAATTTGGTAATCAAACTCTTGTAAGTACCAAGCAAAGTCCACATCTTGACAGGTGACATCTAATTAACTAAAACTTGGCACACTTTCACTCACACACAAAGTCCACTTTTGCACTCACATAGCACCGTCTCGAAACGTGGTGGTCTAAATAGGTTTCCTCAAAAGGGATTTTGAAAAACCCCATCTTTTCTTGGCAGGACTATCCATTCCCACTTAATCAAACGAGGTTGGTTCTCACCCCGACCCTCACAAAACAATTTCATCTAAAATCTTTCTAAAAACTCACTAAGTTTTCCTCCACGAGGAGGTGCCAAAAGTTTAGTCTAGGTAGGATTCAGGGGATAGGCATCAAACAACTCCAGATTATCTAAGATTCTCACATTGTCAAAACATAGGAGTTGTCAAATAGAACTTCAAATCCTCAAGTCAAGTGTTCCAATCTCCTGCAAAGTGAGGGAATGCAGTGAAGGGTTAACCTTGGTCAGTTTTTCTTTGCGTCCCCCTTGAGGCACCCACCTCTTGGATGGGATCCGGCCAGTGACCCATTTCTTAGGCTTAAAATCTAAATCTCGCACTTTGACCCGAGTGCCTAGTGACCAACTTTGGGACATCTACCCAGGTGGCGATTGTGGTTTGCAATTGCACCTTGATTGGATTTTGTGTGGCTGTGTGAAGAATATCGCCGACTCTTTCGGGATATGCCCCTCTACCCCTCATTATAACCAATTGTTTCATCCTTCACTAGTTTCTCTTCCGGTGGCTTGGACCCCTTGTTGAGTACTGTGGAAGGTCGGTCTCATTATTGAGAGGAAGGACATTACGTCTTCAGGACCGAGTATTTGCTTTCTTTTGATTTCCCCCCGTGGACAAAACCCTCTTACCCACATATATGATTCTTTCTCATTTTATGTATGATGCTGCAATTCTACAGTTTGACTTTGATATATATATATATTGTGTGCTTGATCACAACAAGACTCTTGTTTCTATATTTCTCTCACCACTTTTTGCACATTCACTGGCTAATTGACATCATGGGAACCACAGACCCCCATTGTTCCTGACGCTTGCTCCACCTCCTATCTTAGGAGGAGTATCGGGTCATACTCGCTCATCGGTACCTCCTTCACACACACTCACAGTGCTACTATCTTAGGATCAGCTTTGCTTGGTTCTACATTACTTAGGTCCTCGTCCCAAGGTCATCCATTCCCTGGCTCTGCCGGGGCTTGGGGGACCCACTTATTCTCAAGGAGGGAGCACCAACCACCTAGTCCCCATCAAGGATTATGTTCACAACCTGGCGAGGCAGCTAACCCTCCCCCACTTTCGGATACCATGTTGGCCTCTCTCAACATCACAGGATCTTGCACCAAACTCACCAATGATCCTATATTGCATGGCCCAACATGGCCTGCAATGCCAACAAAAAATCCCTCAAACATACCAAAGTTTAAAGGAAAATCAGGGGATGACCCCGCCAACCAACCATGTCATGACCTTTCATATATGGTGTTCTTCCAATAGCAGTAGGATGTTCCATCCGGTGTGATTATTTCAAGCGCGCACTCTAGCGGCCCATCATCAAATGAATAACCGAGAGAAAAACCGAGTCCCATCGACCACTGAATCATTGGCCAAAGAATTCTTGACATTCTTTCAATTACCCACATCCTCCATGACAATGGTCTAGAACTACTGTCTAACTATGACAAACTTCATCCACACATGTGACCACATTCCTTGAGTGGCGTGGCGAGCGTAGTTTGTGTAAAACATAAACCACCAAACAACAGTTTCTTGATTGGTTTCTTAGATCATTTGTCTCTCTCTCCTTGGAAAGGATGTAGCTTCCACCTTCCCTCAATAAGAAGAGGAAGACATTACTAAGGCCCAACAATATGACCTCATCTATGCCTTAATTAGGTGCCTTATACGGTACTCGATCTTCCAAAACCGGTGCCATTTGGCCGAGACAAACCCGGAATGTCTCATTTAGTAGGTGGACTAATAGGTACCACCACACACCATAGTCTACAAACCACCACTGATGTATGGAACACCCCAATACTTGCATTTGGAATATGGGGGCACTTCTTATTACCCCCACCCCTTATTCCAATAGCATTATGGATGATTCCATCAGACTGTGATTATTTCAACGCACACTCACTGGCCCATCATCCAAATGGTATGTCGAAGAAAAATCAGGGTCCCATGCGACCTTTGAATCATTGGCCAAAGAATTCTTGACATTCTTTCAATTACCCATCCTCCATGACAATGGTCTAGAACTACTGTCTAACTTCAAACAAACTTCATCCACACACATCGCTGACCACATTCATGAGTGGCGTAGGCGACGTAGTTTGTGTAAAGCATAAACCACCAAACAACAGTGTCTTGACTGGTTTCTTAGATCACTTGTCTCTCTCCTTGGAAAGGATGTAGCTTCCACCTTCCCTCAATAAGAAGAGGAAGACATTACTAAGGCCCAACAATATGACCTCATCTATGCATAGTCAGGGTACTTATACACGGTACTCCCTGATCTTCCAAAACCAGTGCCATTTGGCCAAGACAAACCTGGAATGTCTCATTTAGTAGATGGACTAATAGGTACCACCACACACCATAGTCCACAACCCAAACCACCACCGATGTATGGAACACCCCAATACCCGCTGGAATATGGGGGCACTTCTTATTACCCCCCACCCCCTTATCAACAGCCATACCCTGTTGCTATACCTCCACCCATTAGTGGACCACCACCGACACCCCCCATACATCCAGCTATTCCCACAAACAATGGTGCTCCCTCAACATCCGCTTATAGTACTAGTGAAAACACACAACCTTCCTATATACCTTATGGATCGGTACCACCACAAAATCCTTACTTCCCATTTCCTGGTCCTCCACAACCCATGGCTCCCCCACATCCTCATGCGGGGGTAAATTTTGTTCAACCTTCTGCTGCTCAACAATACCAAAATTTTGAACAATTGAACATAGCCAATCCAACCCATCCATCAAACACTGCCAAGAAGAAAGGACAGAACATGAATAACAACAACGCTGGTCAAGGCGGGAATCAAACCCCACAGCACCAACCCATTGGGGGCAACCAGAACCAAGGGAACCAAAACCCCTAAGGGGGCAACAACAACAAACGCCAAGGGAAGAATAATGTTAAAACCATCTTCCCTTGTGCCCTTTGTGGTGAGTTCGGTCATTACACTCACCATTGCCCCCAGATCGTTGATTTCAAATGGTTGAAAGACTCTGGGAGCCTTCCCCCTTCTCCTACACAACCTGCCCCTCAGCAGGCACCACAACAATACGTGCAACAACCCCCTCCTGCCGTGCTGCAAAATCCTATCCCACATCAAGGTATGATAAACACCCAATAGAACACGCAACATCCCCTACCTCAGGTAGGTCAATACCACAACCCCAATAATCTAGCAGAACGTACAATTCTCCTCACCAACGAGGAAGCAATCCTTCTGCAAACACGTAATCGTCAGTATCATACACCAGCTGAGTCTACTCCTGTCTCTACAGAGACAAACCCTGCACCAATGGGGCCCCCATTGGTAATCCCTCGCCCTTCTGCTGAACCACCATTATGCATCCCTCGCATCCCTTTGCGCAAGAATTTTCACAACCCATAGGCTAGGGAAGCTCATAACTATAGCTTGGTCAATGACTTAGCGCAATCCCCGGCTGCCATGTCAGTCTTGGAAGTCCTCCAGACTTGTCCTACGCAGCGGAAATCACTGCTTTCCGCCTTAGGGGCAGTCGACCCGGCCGATACTCGACTCATCACCTTTGATATTGATAACAGCGAACCTCGTCTTCCCACCCTGGTCGTTATTCAAATATCAGTAAAAATACGGAACATCACCGTCCATCGATGTATCATCGATGAAGGTGCATCTACATGCATCATGTCCAAAACAGTATGGAAGAAACTTGGTTCCCTGGAACTCATACCTTCCGCCATCACATTACGCGCTTACGACAGACGACCATCATCTCCTGAAGGGCTCTTCCAAAATGTCCTCGTTGAACTCGGGGGAAAAACTATTCTCATTGACATCGAAGTTATCGACGCTCCACTCGATTACAATATCTTGTTCGGATGTAGCTACATGTATGCTATGAAGGCAGTGGCATCTTCCCTCTTTCGGACAATCATATTCCCCCACAACGGGAAGATCGTGACCATCGACTAAGTCTCACATTATGAGCCTAACCCATCTGCCAATCTCGATAACATTCTTTCCCTCATTCGCACAAACCTAGACACATATCCACTCGTCGAGATGGGTCCTGGGAGTTTTAAAGATCCATCCTTGTTAGGGATGTACCATGGAGCACCACCACTCGTTCATCCTACTAATCAAGTATGCGTCATCTCATCTAACGGAACTCACACAGAGGATGCTAATCCTCCTCAAGAGGCTTCAGTCATTCCTGACGTCTCAATAGTCGCAGAACAACTCCCGACGGAGCCTCCTGCACACTCGTCGACCCCAACAGTCCATGAATCCCCATCCCCTCAGGGGAATAGTCCCATTTGGGAGACAGTTCCCCCACCCCTCACCCAAATTCCCTTCTTTTACCCCCCACCCGGTATCGAAGATTTTCAGGTAGCCGCAACGCTCACACTACCTAATATGGTGTTAGCAATCCCAGTCTGGTATTTACACCCACTAGAGATGGTTCCACGACCATCCCTTCCCCCACAAGAAGGCCTCCCCATGACGATTCCCGTCCTTACCCCCACTACCCCAATACTCACTAAACCCCTGCCACAGCTGGGGGTAGGAGAAAGAAGAAGGAGCCCACAACTCCACTTCCTCCACACATCCCACCACCTTTCGCACTATGTGAGAAAGAGGGCCACCAAACCAATAATTTCCCATCCCTACCTGAATTACGGAACTTGATTCCCCCCAATCAAACTCCCACAACACCTGTCACTACTGCTAGTCCCCCCACTACCACCTAACCTTCCATTAGTAAAGGGTTGAGGACCAAATATGCGTGTGCTATATGTTCAGAATATGGCCATTACACCCATCATTGCCCAGCACTACCATGCTTTCGACAGACATTAGCGGTTGTACGCCAGAACTTCCAGAACAACCCACAACCTACTACGTCCTCTGCAAACATCACTGACATTCGCTATGTCACCACTTCAGTCAACGAACGTATGAGATGCCCTTTCTCTCTCTGCAATTCATTAGCTCATTTTACATACCAGTGTCCTATGATCCTTGAATACAGGCAACGTCAATTGGCCCTGCTTCACTAACCCGCAGAGGCAATAATTGACATTACCTCATCATTGGCGGATCTTCATGTCATTTCTCCTGAACCCGAGGCACTCCCAACACCTCCTTGGTTCTTAGATGACGTCTCTGAGGATTTACCCCGCAACCCCCCCAACTCTCCTGCTCATCCCTCTATAGACACTCTCCATCCAACCACCACGGGTACCCCTCAGTACTTAAATATATGGTTCATGTCGAGTGAACCCTCACCATCACCTAGCGTTGCTCCCTCTGCTTCTCCATCAGGGGGAAACCACACTGTCACCGAGGTCACTCCTCACGACCCCCTGTATTCCCAACGTTTTCAATGTGACGAGGAAATACTGGAAGAGCTACACCGCCTGGACTCTCCCTGGGACAGACTACATCATCGTGCACTCTTCCTTCCACAGGAAGCCCTCATGCCTCCTAACCAAAACCCCCTTTACGCGGTCGAAACCAAATATTTTATCCCGTCAGGGCCTATTGATTGGTTCAACAATCCCATTCCTGCCCCTGACAGTTTTGAAGAAGGTAATATAGCCAACATTTCCCCCACCATCAAAATCGACATTTTCATTAAAAATGGCATCATCGAAGAAATCATCATTGGAGCTGATTGCACTCCTCAGGAAATCACCGCATATAAAGCCCTCTTCTAGGAATATAGAGATATTTTCGCCTGGTCATACACGGAAATGCCTAGCCTCAACCCCTCTATTGTCGAGCATCGCATCGACACCTGGCCTAACATCACACTAGTTCACCAGAAACAGTGACCGCTACACCCATCCAAGGCCGCGGCTATCAAAGCCGAAATTGACAAATTGCGTACGTCCGGGTTTATTTATCCCATCGCTTACACCTCATGGGTTTCCAACCCTGTACCCGTCTACAAAAAATAGGGCACTATCCGCTTTTGCATAAACTTTCGCGATCTCAATAACGCATGTCTAAAAGACAACTTTCCAACGCCTTTCATCGATCAAATTATCGACGACTGCGCCGGCCATGAGGCTCTCTCCTTTATGGATGGATTCTCTAGCTATAACCAAATTCAAATTCACCCAGCCGATCAATATAAAACCACATTCATTACCCCATGGGGTACTTTTTCATATCGTGTCATGCCTTTCAGCTTAAAAAATGCTGGTGCAACTTTCCAGCGGGCAATGGCATACATCTTTCACGATCTGGCTGAAATCATCCTTGCCTACTTGGACGATCTCACAGCTCGATCCAAGAAACGTACCCAGCATCTCGATGATTTACGAATCATCTTTCAATGGTGTCGCCAGTACAACATCCACTTGAATCCTCTCAAGTGCGTGTTCTGCGTCACCGCAGGGCGCCTCCTCGATTTTATCGTTTCCCAAAGCGGTATTACCATAGACCCCCTCAAAGTCAAAGCCATCACCGAAATTCTACCTCCTCGGAATTTATGACAACTTCAGAGTCTACAGGGAAAAGCCAACTTTCTTAGACGCTTTGTTCCTGATTACGCCATACGCGCATACGGTTTCCTCCGCTTACTACGTCACGAAATACCTTTTCACTGGGATGACTATGCCCAAAATTCATTTGATGATCTTAAAACAACGCTGTCAAATGCACCTTTAATCAGTGCACCTGACTATAATCGTGACTACATCCTCTACGTATCAGTGTCAGCTATATCAGTAGCCGGCGTCCTCGTCCATCTCGGAGATGACAATCATGAACATGTCATTTACTATGTTAGTAAGAACCTCTCATGACCACCCTTGAAGCATAAACACAAAGAGAAACTTTCTCTTGCAGTTGTCCTCGCAGTCCAGAAACTGCGCCATTATATTCTGCTTCGCACCACAAAGGTCATCGCAGATTCCAACCCTATGCAATACTTGCTCAGCCGTCGCCAATTTAACGACAAATTCGCTCGTTGGATAGTTATCCTTCAGGAGTACAACCTCGAGTTCTTAACACCTAAGAGTAAGAAGGCCCTCATTCTCGCCAAACTTGTCACGACCCTCCCATCTGACACCACCAGTGCCCCCGTCAACACCGACTTTCCTGACGAACATCTCTTTTACATTGCTTCCGATGATCCTTGGTATGGCGACCTTCTTGTCTACCTATGAACTCAAAATTTCGATAACCATCTATCACAAGATGATCGTCAACATATTCGCCATCAGGCCCCCCGCTATCTCCTCATCGGAGACATCCTATATCGACGAGGCATCGACACCATTCTTCGTCGTTTCCTGACTATTGATGAGGCCGACAGAGTCTTAAACGACTGCCACAGTGACGCATGTGGGGGCCATATTTCGGGTATATCCACGGCTCAAAAGAATATTTGAGCTGGTTACTTTTGGCCTACCTTGTTTCATGATTGCATTCATGCCGTGAAACGATGTGAGCCATGTTAGCTCTACGCCAACAAAGCCCGAGCTCCCGCTCTTCTTCACCCTATCATTACTGTGAGCCCTTTTTGTAAATGGGGCATCAACTTTATGACTTGTAATCCCCCCTCCAACAATGGTCACAAATACATTGTTGTCGTCGTTGATTACTTCACCAAATGGGCCGAAGCTATGCCCACTTTCAACAACACCGTTGACACTGCAACACGTTTTTTCTTTAATCACGTCATATCCCGTTTTGGAGTACCACTCCAACTTGTTTTCGACCATGGGAAACACTTTGAGAATGAGATCTTCATTAAACTCTCATCTCGGTTAGGCTTCTCTCACGAGTTTGCCTCACCATATTACCCTCAGTCAAACGGACAGGTCGAGGCAGTTAACAAAGTCCTCAAGACCATGTTACAGCGCACGGTTAATAAACATAAAACCAATTGGCATCATATGTTATTTTCTACGCTATGGGCTTATCGAACGACAGTAAATACTGCTACTAGTTTCACGCCATTCCATTTAGTCCATGGGGTTGAGGCAACTCTTCCCATCGAGTGCGAAATACCCACCCTACGCACCGCAATTGAGCTATTACCTGACACTGCTCCAATGGAGCAGCGCTTGCTAAACTTGGAGTCGCTGGATGAAGATCGTCGATCTTCATTACAGAACAATGAGGTAGCTAAGAAACGATCCAAGGATACCTTTGATCGCCATGTCAACCTTCAATCATTTCGCGAAGGTGACCTCGTCCTGGCATATGATATCGCTCATGATACCTTTGGCCATGGCAAATTCGAATCACTGTGGCATGGCCCTTACATCATCCAAAATTGCCTCACCAAAGGCGCATACATCCTGGCCTCCCCCGACGACCTCTCACTCAAAGAACCCGTCAATGGGTTGTACCTCAAGAAATTTTATGCTGAAACGTAGTCAAGCTACTT
>SNQJ01S0146497.1:23914-40930 GCA_010110895.2 Picea sitchensis
ATCTAACATAAATTTGTAGCATATTCTCGCTCCTAGTCTATGTGTATACTTTATTTAGTCTTCGGATGGTACCTGTGAAATATTCAGTCTTCGGATGGTGTCTCTTTTCACAGATATCATCCAAACTTTGCATATATAGATCATCTGTTATAGATCTATAAAAATGGGCCCTCATATTGCCTGCTCCCTTGGCTAGGGAAAGATATGTCGATAGGCATGAAAGGTCATCTATCCAACCTGAGAAGGGAGATAGAATTGGTGGAAGATTGATAGATCTGTCATGAGAAGTCATGGATACGAAGAGACAAAATTGTTGAAATGGGTGCAGATCTGAAGAGAGGGAATTGATGCATTTGGTGCAGAGAATAAGTTGTTTATATGTGAAAATAAAACTATTAAGTGGATGTATAGTTCCATGGGTGAGAAAATCAACATAACGTGGATTAAAATTTGGTTCATAGATGTAAAGGATTCTATCATGGTATGGGATTACTTATCAAAATTGAATTCTTTCTAGTTCTTCGAAGGGGTTAAAACCTTTTCTAAAAGGGAAAATTCTAGGGAGATAAATTTTGAGAACGAGAAAACGTGAAGCGATTGCTAAAAATGGTGCATGTTTCCACCAAACCATAGGCACAACCACTCCTGACGGATTTACCGTTGACCACCCCCGATCTAGACCAAGATGCTCTGAGAGAGATTCTTTCTTCTTGCTCCACAACAGTCAAGGACAAAGTTACTCTCCTCCTCCCACAGGAACTTGGAAACAGGTTTTCTCTACTCCAAGCAAAGAGGTCTATGCGAGTACTTCCTCAGTCACTCATTAGCCTCTCTTACCAAATTGTAGTGAAACCTTTCCCATGGATTCTTACAACAAAAATGAGCTTACTTCTCAGTTTTCCTCTCAACTCCAGAGTCGAACAACACTCTCTTCTCTTCTGGAGATTGTTTTCTCTACTTTGCTTCCTTGCAGATCTGCCTCTCTCCCCGAATTAATTCCTTTGTTTCCTTCCTCAACAAGGTTGCATGGGTCTGAATCCCCAACTTGTGGACAGGCCTAGAATCCTTATAGATGGGTACCCTGCCCCATCTCCTCATTAACTCTTGAGAAGGCCTTCCAACTACCAGCCTGACTGGTAATTAATTTATGGGTCAAAGGACTATTGAGCAATTTCATCCAGTAAGTATTGGTTTGGTGAGGGTCATATCAACCATTCTTGGTTTCCCTCACCATCTCTCTCATAGAATCCATGGTCTATCTTGGAAAACTCCCCCCTTTCAGCAATTGTGCAACACATATCCATTTTCTATTAATAACAAAAAATCCATACATTGACCCTTTATACAAAGGTTCAACAAATCAAAAATTCACACATATTTAGTTTGCCATAGTATCTTGGCGAGTTATATTTATATTTACGAACTGGGGGGAAAAGGGGTATTACAATCCCCTCCCCCTTAAAGGAACAGCATCCTATATGTTCTATTTGACGATGTGCTCTGTATGTATAGATGTAAACAAAAATTGATATGCATGTTTCAAGGCATCCTCAATTTCCCATGTAGCCTCATCTGGGCCAAAGTGTTTCCAATGCACCTTGACCTGTGCAATGGTTCTGTTACTGAGTGGGGTTTTCTTCTTGTCTATTATGGATTGAGGTTATGGCAAGATTTATCCCTCGAGTTCCATTTGAATCATAGACCAGTCAACAATATGATTAGAATCATGTACATACTTCTTTAATAACGAAACATGGAAAACATTACGTGCCTTCACTATGGGAGGGATTTTTATCCTATAGACTATTGGTCCCACTCTATCCAAAAATCCAAAGGGTCTAACTCGGTCTAACTTTCCTTGGGTCTAACTCAGAGATACACATCATCCCCTTCTTTGAACTCTCTAGGAGTCCTTTTCATGTCTGCATAGCACTTTTGTCTATCCTGGGATATCTTTAGATTTCGTATGATATGAATTAATTGATGTTCCATTCCCTTTAGCATATTTGGCCCGATTGTAACTCTGTCTACTGGGTTGTTCCAGCTGATTGGAATGTTGCATTGTCTTCCATAAAGGGCTTCAAAAGGGTTCATTTTTAATGCCTCTTGATAGCCATTGTTGTAGTCAAATTCTACCAGTGGTAGGTAGTCTTCCCACTTCTTGGGTTCATGGATGATTTTAGGAGCTAAAGTTCGCTCATGGGCTAATTTTCCATGGTTTTTCCAAAAACGAGATTCGCTATTTTAAAAATGATTTGCCCAAATTCTATAGGATAAAATTATTTTACCTTAAAAATCGCCAAAATTTTATAAAAACTATACAAAATCCTTATAAATTTCAATATTTTTACAAAAATATCGCCAAACATTTATAGTTGGCATATGAAGGATTAGTAAGATTCGCCAAGGTTTCTACATTTTAAAATAAATTTCCATCCTTAAAATCATCCCTGCTTGGGTTGATGCATTGCATGCAACCTTAGNAATATTTTTACAAAAATATCGCCAAACATTTATAGTTGGCATATGAAGGATTAGTAAGATTCGCCAAGGTTTCTACATTTTAAAATAAATTTCCATCCTTAAAATCATCCCTGCTTGGGTTGATGCATTGCATGCAACCTTAGGATGTCTTCTATCACTTGTTTTACCCTCTTTGTTTTCCCATCAATTTGAGGGTGATGGGATGTACTAAAGAGAAATTTTGTTTCAAAACCAACAAAAGAGATTTCCAAAAGTTTGAAGTAAATTGTGTATCTCTATCGGATATAATTTCCTTAGGCATTCCATGCAGTCTGAATATCTCTTTCATGAAAATAATGGTAATATATATTGCCTTGCAAGTTGACTTGATGGGTATGAAGTGAGAAGCCTTGCTTGGTTTGTCCACAATTACCATGATGTTATCATTATGTTTGGTTGATCTTGGTAATACTGTGATGAAATCCATGGAGATGGTTTCCCATTTCCATTTGGGAATTGGTAGGGGATGCAGAAACCTTGCTGGGTGTCAATGATCTACCTTGACTTGCTAACATTCTAGACACTTAGCTAAGTAATCAACTATGTCATTTTTCAGTCCGGTCCAATAAAATAGTTTCCTAGTGGTTGTGATCATTTTTTGATAACCAAGATGACTAGTATATGGTATTTTGTGTAGTTCATCCATTATGAACCTCTTCAATTCATCAAAATTGGGAATATACAGTCTTCCCTTGTAGGTCAGTAGACCATCAATAAACATTTGATAGCCTTCATACTTCATCCCTGTGGGCTCTTGCTTTAGGTACGATGTCACGGTTTTGAAAAATGCATCTGTTTCCTATGCAATTTTGACTCTCTCTTTGATGCCCGATTCGTTAGTGCTTACATATGTCAAGTGAACCAATTTCATACTTCTACTAAGGGAATCAACCACTATATTCTCATTTCCTTTGATATGTTTTATTTCAAAATCAAAATCACTAAGGAGATTCATCCACCTATCTTTTCTCACATTGAGTTTTGGTTGGTCAAAAAAATACCTCAACCCACTATGGTCTGTCATAAGAACAAATCTTCTACCTAAGAGGTAATGCCTCCACATTTTTAAAGCATGCACTATGGCATCCAATTCCACATCGTGGCTCACATAATTGACTTCATGCTCATTCAATTTTTTGGATTTATAGAAAATCACATGTCCTTCTTGCATAAGGACTCCTCTGATACCTTCCTTACATGCATCTGTACACATGAGGAAGTCCTTGTCTGGGTCTACAATCTTCAATATAGGCACATTGGTCAGAAGTTATTTCATCTCTTGAAATATTTCTTCACATTCTAATGTCCCAATGAATTTAACCCCCTTTTTTCTGAAGGGAGGTGATTGGGTAACCAATATTGGAGAATACCTTTATGAACCTCCTATAGTATCCTTATAGTCCCATAAAGGATCTAATATCAAATACATCCTTTGGGGTAGGCCAATCCATGATGGCTTTAATCTTGTCAAGATCAACTGCCACTCCTTCCTCATAAATAACATGGCCTAAGTAATGGACTTGTTTCTGTAAAAATTCACACTTACTAAGATTATCATAGAGCTAATGTTCTCTTAGTACTTGGAGTACTAGCTTGAGATGTTCTTCATGTTCTTCCCTATTCTTGGAATAGATTAGGATATCATCAATGAAAACCAACACAAACCTATCCAAGAAATTTCTGAATACGTTATTCACTAAGCACATAAATGTGGTTGGTGCATTGGTAAGCCCAAATGACACCACTGCAAATTCATAGTGACCATATCTTGTCCTAAACGTTGTCTTGTGGATTTCTTCATCTTTAATTCAGACCTGATTGAATCCATACCTCAAGTCAATATTGGATAATATTGTAGCACCCCTTAATTGGTCAAACAAGTCATTGATCTTTGGTAAGGGATACTTATTCTTGATGGTCATCTTATTGAGTTGTCTATACTCTATGCACAATCTGAGTGTGCCATCCTTCTTTTTCACAAACAAGGTTGGTGCTCCCCATGGAGACACACTAGGTCGAATGTAGCCTTTGTCCCGCATCTCCTTCAGTTGTAGTTTGAGCTCAACTAGCTCTGGTGTACTCATTCTGTAGGGTGTTCTAGACATGGAACTACTCCTGGTACAAGTTCTATTGAAAAGTCAATATCCCTTCTTGGAGGTAGAACTGAGACATGTTATGGGAATACATATTTATATTCTCTTAATATGGGATGGTCCTCTAAGATGGGTTTTTCGTTCTCAATAGATTTTAGTACTTGTATTGCATACAAGGGACATCTATTTATGCAATACTTCTTCACTTGGAGGGTAGATATTTGTCTCACTGAGACAAGATTTTGAATCCCTTGTAGGATTACCCTTCTTCCTTCTTCATTTTCACACTCCAAATTTTTACTGTAACAGTCCAACTTGGTTTTGTAGGCATCCAACCAATCCATGCCAATCAACATGTCATAATATCCTAAAGGAAGTATGTCTAGGTTCGCTCGGGTGGGCAATCCAATTATAACAAATTGGCATGCTGGTATGAACTCTGTTACTTTTGTTTTGGTTCCAGTGGCTAGTTGTACCAACCATGATTTAACATGTTTAACTTGTTGCAATTTAGAATTCTCAACAGTTTGAGGGGAAACATAACTCAAATTAGAACCAGGGTCAATTAAAATGGAAATAGGATAGTTGGAAATCGTACCTTTCATCTCCACCACTGAGGCTTGGTGGTCAACTTCTCTATTATCCAAGGTTGCATAAATTTGTTGCATGCTCCTAACCACATCATTGACTTCGGTAGCCTCTTGGACGTTGTAGACCCTCTTATTGTTTTGTTGCCTATGCAGATAGTCCCTCAACAAATATTCTTCTCCACAACCCCAACATTTCAAGGGTTCTCTCTTCGTGTTATTAGTCTTACTTGGAACTGCTATGAATGCTTTATTTCCACTCTGGGATGGAAAATTTTGTTGATACACACTTCTGGTAGGAAGGCTCATCCTAGATATCTTCCCATGGTTCTTAAATATAAAGGATTTAAACCCCTTCTTCTTAAATATCAAATTATTTTTCTTCTTCCAATCTTCTTGGGGTTCTGTCTTATTATTGAATTTCTCATAGAAATATCTTTCCTTCTGAATAGTATCTTCTAAATTATTTGTCTCATCAAACTCATTTTTGTCCCGGTAGGACTGAGGTAATCCACTAATAAATCATTGCATATTTACTTTTTCATCCCTTATGTAGGGAACATACCTCATTAGCTCGAGAAATTTGTTGATATATTCATCTATGGTGAGTTGTCTCGGCTTGAGTTCATAGAACTCCTTGGTCTTCCCATCAAAGTAGTTTTTTGACAGATACTTCTTCTTGAATTATTTCTCAAATTGTTTCCATGACAAGTCCTTCTCGTGGATTCCTTTCACATTCCTAAGGTCCTCCCACCAAATGGAATCTTTCCCATTTAGGTTGAAAATGGTTATCCGATCCTTTAAGTTTTCAGAGTAGTCATGGACTCTAAAGTACTTCTTCAAGACGAGTAGCCAAAATTTTTCTTCTTCCCCCTTATTAATCTCTCCATCGAAGGTGGGTGGTTTGTCTTTGTTTAACTCTTCAGGGTCATGACGCTTGGAATGTTTCCTCTTCTTTCCTCTCATCTGAGAATGGGAACCAGTTTTTCCACTAGAAAATTCCTTGGAGTTGTTAGTGTTCTCAGAGGAACATTCTGGTGAGTGTCTCTTGGCTCCATGTTGGGACTTCCTTGAGGTGCTCCTCCTAGTGTGGCCACTTTCCGGACCATGATTTTTTATCTCAGGTGGACTTGGAGTTTTCTTAGTATGATGCTTGTCCACATGATTGGCAGTTGAACCATGTTGTAGTTGCCTTTGTATATCTGATAGACCTTGCAATAGGATTGCATTAATTTTAGTTTGATTTTCCTTTTCCTTTATCATCTTTTCATTTTCATCCTTACAAATCTGTAATTATTCCATGAGGCTTCTTATAGTTTCGGCCAAATCTGGATGGGTTTCCACTGCCCTCCTTTCATCATATTATTCCTCTCTATTGTGGGAGCTTGTTGGTTGTGGAGCCTGATTATCTTCCTAATTCAGAGGTCTTTGTTTTCAGCCGTGTTTATACCCCATGAAGACTTTACACCCCAGAAGAATGTACACTCCTCCACGCAGGGGAGTGCAAGGGGGGTTGCCCCCCTTGCAGGGTCTAGGGGGTTCAGGGGCAAGCAGGGGTTCGTGGGGAAATCCCCTGAAGGAAAAATTGCCTTGTAAATGTATATTGCAATTTCATAGTAAATCTGGACTGTTCATTATAAGGTCGCATATATTATGGTAGAAGTTATGTTAGGGGTTTTTTCCCTAGAAGGCAACCCTATTTTATGAGGGAAATGTATTACGGCTATGTATTATTGTGAATATTTTATTCTAAGTGATGAGACAGTGAGAGAAGAAGAGGAAGTTACAGCGGGTGTATTATAGGTTGTTTCCCTTCATTTGTTGGATAATAATAAAGGAAGGACCTGGCAATTTCTCTGGTGGACATAGCCCACATTGGGTGAACCACGTATATCTATGTCTCTATTGTATTGTGTATTTTATGTGTTTTATTTCATCATTTGTTTTATTTTATTGCTCTGCGATCCTATTTTTCCAACAGAGCTATCCCTCAACTCATGGTGTATCACCATCCCTTACACTATAGATTTCCCATTGTTCACTTACTGCTTGAGTGATGACAAAAACATTTATGTTAGTTACTAATCTACCAATTCATGAAAAACACACATTATTGCAAAGTGAAGTCAGCTTCTTTATTTGGAAACATTAGCAAAATACAATGCATATTTCCAAAGCATCTATCAATAATAGAAGGTTTCATTCCTCTCTTCAGTAAAGGTTCAAATGAGTTTCTTATAGAAGGGGGTAAGGTAGGGTGTTACCCCTTAAAGTTCTCTAATAATATTTTTATGTGACTCATGCATGATCCCAAGCAGGACATGTGTTGTTTTCGTGCTCTGATACCAATTTGTAACACACCCAAACCCTAAATACCCTTTCTAGGGGTGGGTCATCAAAATTTTACTCACTCTAATCATCTCAAATCATTTATCCAAGATATTCATCCTATTCTACTTTCCCTTAGATTTTTGATGCATGTTATCGACTCTAAATCTGACCTCTAGTTTGCAATATGAGGCCTCCCAAAGTTGTTTGAGCATTATCAGTTGGGGGCCACATGGTGGTCGATGTTCAGTGTTGAACACCCATTTTTCCTTAATACATGCATACTCCCCGAAGCCCTGAAATATCTCCATGTTGCCCCAGCCATTCGACGATCGACGTTCAGTGTTTGAACATTTGACGTTCAACATTCAATGTTCTATGTTGAATGTCGACATTCTACGTTGAATGTTGGTGTTCGACGTTCCACGTTTGACGTTCAACATTCTACGTTGAACGTTGGCATTCAACGTTCCACGTTTGACGTTCAACGTTCTACGTTGAATGTCATTGTTCGGCGTTCAGATTTCTATGTTGAACATTGGTGATAATACACCCCAAATATTCTGAACTTTTGAAGTCCCAGACTCCCGGAGTCCTAGTCACATCACCAACCACGTTGGCTAGGCGGGTACAAACCAAAGGATGACACACGGCGAGGGCCAAGGGTGATATGTGTCATTCTCTAATAAGAATAATGGGGTTGTAAATCATCCATAACCCGGTGACACATGGCACCTTAGTTGTGGGTTGACGTCACCTTGTATGACGTCAGTGAGCCACATCAAACCAAAACCTACAACGTAATAACTTCTTTCAAATCTCATAGTCAAGGTCTGTCCATGTAGATCCATATATCAATGGCTCCTATTGCTTCGTAACTCTAGGCTTCGGAGCTTATCAACTCCTCACATCACAAATCCGTTGGAGAGAAAAATCTCCGGACTATCGAATCTAGTGCCATGTGTCCTCTACCTGTCAACGGTTGATATTTAATTTTTCGTTCATAACTTTGGGAGTCTTCACACTTTGAATACTCTTTTCCAAGTTCCTCCAGAGTACCAATTCTCTGGACTATCAGATCTCCTGCCACGTCGCCACTCATCCAACGGCTCAAGTCCAATGAATAACATTTGACAGGGGAAAAAAGGGGACCACGCATCGCTCCACGACGCATCCCGACTGCTTGGGAGATTAAGAGGGGTTCTCAACATAGTCCTTAGATCGATGTTTGAGAGGGATCCCATAGGATCCGAGGATCGATGGTCTACATCACTTTTTAAATTCAGCATTCGGGGGTTTCGTATATCTTCCATATTCCTCTTTGTAGCTCTAAATCTCTGAGCCATGCCTGATCTATTTCCACATGCACCTAGCGCTTACGGCCAGGATTTACTCTAGTTTGTATAGCTTCAGAGAATCTCGCACATCCTTATGTCTACACAATGATGCCATCGAATACCCAAAGTTCTGGATATTCGTTGATCTATGGGCACGCATCCCTCTATTCTCAATTGTCTAGATTAATTTCATGACTCTATCATTTGAGAGTTTCGGCACTAGACCACCCCTATTCTATCCAAGTGGAACTTCGTCAAATTACTTAGCGCTACCCCTTCCCTAAGTCTGATATAATGGATGAGAGATATCTCCATTGGATTCCCAGATCCATGGACCTCATCAATTCGCGACTCCAAGCTTCAACTATTTTTTAGGATTGGGAAGTCATAGGTCCCAAAGTCCTGAAGCCAAAGTAGCTTCACTCCTTTTGGGCTTAGTGAGGGGTTTATGACCCTCAATCATATGGGATCATATCGAGGTTCAGGGCTACACTCAACTCTTAGTCAATACTTTATTAATTCCATGGGTATGAGCCCTCGGTCACATGGGTGAAAGGTATGAAGGAAGCACCCTTCTCCCATAGAGTTGAACTTGACATGCCCTCTAAGGTAGACTCAAAAGGTCGGCATGAGTTATATGTTTCTAGTGTCTAGACTCAGGTAAGTCGAAGGCCATGTAAATATAGTAGTTTACATAAGAAAATGCGCATTTCTAATAACTGTTCAAACACTGTAAAACTTAACCATAAACACAAACATTCAATCATTGCACCCAATGCATTACACACAGTATGAAAATACTTATCAGAACTATAAAACATGAAGCAACTACTAAAAGGGGTGCTTGTTTCCACCCAACCATAGGTACAACTGCTCTTGATGGATTTACCGTTGGCCACCCCCAAGCTAGACCAAGATTCTCTGAGAGAGATTCTTTCTCCTTGCTCCATGACAGTCAGGGATGGAGGTTACTCTCCTCCTCCCACAGGAACTCGACAACCGGTTTTCTCTACTCCAAGAAACTTCATCAATCACTCTTCAACCTCATTTATCATCTTGTAGTGAAACCTTGTCCATGGCTTCTTACAGCCAAAATGAGCTTACTTGTGAATTTTCCTCTCAACTCCAGAGTCCAACAATGCTCTCTTCTCTTCTGGAGATTGTTTTCTCTCCTTTGCTTCCTTGCAGATCTGCCTCTCTCCCTAAATTATTTCCTTTCTTTCCTTCCTCAGCAAGGTTGTGTGGGCCTGAATCCCCAAATCGTGGTCAGTCATGGAAGCCTTACAGATGGGTACCTTGCCCCATATCCTCATTAACTCTTGAGGAGGCCTTCCAACTACTATCCTAACTGGTAATTCATTCCTGGGTCAGAGGATTGTTGAGAAATTACATCTAGTAAGTACTAGTTTGTTGAGGGTCATCTCAACCATTCTTGGTTTCCCTCACCATCTCTTTCATAGAATCCATGGTCTATCTTGGAACCCCCCCCCTTTCAGTAGTTCTGCAAAACATATCCATTTTCTATTAATAACAGAAAATTCATACATTGACCCTTTTATACAAAGGGTCATCAAATCAAACATTCACACATATTTAGTCCGCCAAAGTCTCTTGGCCAATTATAGTTATATTTACAAACTAGGGTAAACAAGGGGTATTACAAATAGTATCTAGACTCAAAGTACACTAAGTCTAACTAGAAGAAGACTCCTAATCAAACTCCAACTAAGATCTAGTTAGGAGACACTCATTAAATGACAAATTGGGGAACAAAGGGAAAAATAAGAGTGAAAATAGGAACACATTGGGGAATGTGAAGGAAATTGGCTTTTTAAATAAAATAAAAATGGTAATTACTTGTGCAACTTGGGGAGAGTGTAAAAAGTGTGGGGGTGAATAATCCAAATTAAATTAATTAAAAAGATAATTAATTGTGCATGAGGACATGTGTCATTGGGGATTTTTCTATAAAACAAATGTGGTAGAAGGAAAAAGGGATCTCACTTATTCTTGGTACTGTTATGTTGCCAAAGTTTTGGTTGACAGTGTTTTGCTTGTGAGAGTTGGGATTTAAATCTTGAGAAAGAGTGGAAGCTCTTCCTTGTGAGGAAATCTTGGAGCTATTGTTTTTAGTTTCTTGTGTGTATCCCCTTTGCGGCTCGGGGGGCTAAGGGGGAAGAAGAGTACCCCTAGAATTGGCTAGGAGGTACCGGTGAAGTATTGGGATTGGAAAGTGGGAACGGAAAGGATTGGCACAAGACTACGTTGAAGACCATCATCATATTTCATTATCTCTTATTTACAGTATTGTGAATATCAATTGTTTAATTTGTTATAGTAGAACCTTTACAATTTTTGTGTTATTTTTTAAACTGGATAATCAATTCGCAAGGGTATGAATGGTGGTCGAATTCACCAACAAAATGTTGTAAATTGAATATATATGATTTCATAATGAGATTTAGATGGAGACGATGCATAGTTACCATTATAAGTTTTATTTCTTGTATATTGTCATTGGTGACTGATGCATCGACTTGATGATAATTATTGGTGGACAAGTCCTATATATATATATATATATATATCACATGGAGTTAATGGAATACACAACTTATTACCTCTCTGTATAAATTCTTAATGAATTAACAAAATAAAGATTGTTTTAAAGAGTAAACCTATTATATTCTTTCACTGTGTCATGATCTTGATAATGTAGTAAAGTCAACAATCACTCTACGTATGGAGTTAAGCCTTCAGGCTTACTATGTTGGAGTTACTTCACACACACCTAAGATTTCTTTTTCCTAAGGTTTTTCCTTGTTTATTAGTCATAATTAGTCATTATCCAGTCTCCTATATTTTAGGGGAGAATATTCCACCTGGAGAATATTCTCTTTCAGTTGACACTTCAACTCGACTAGTTGAGTTGAGTCTAGATGTTGCATTGGTTTTGTCACCATGAAACATTGGGATCATCACCATGATAATGCGCGCTTGACTTGGTATCATCACCAGACTGGAACATTACCCTTGATTTCTTTACCTACTCCTCACTACACTATGTTCATTCAGTTAACTGAAGACTAGTTCACTAGTTCACTCAGCTAGGTGGCAGTTCACTCCCGTAACTGCCTGGGAGACTATACTAGGTGGCAGTTCACTCCCATAACTATTGGTGTGTGTCCAGATCACTATAAACCACCATTATGGCACATTGGTTCTCCCCCAGTGCACATTCATTGAGTTATACATAGTATATCATGTGTAAATTATTCATTATTCAATACGGTTAATGAGAATTCTTCCATTCTTTCTCTCCTTCTTCTTCTTTCTAAATTTATCTCTGCAAATGTGTGTAGTATTTTCTAGCTAGATCTATTTTGTGCAAGTTCAACACATTTACATGGTATCAGATCCGATGGACTGCTAAGCAAAAGCTACACCAAAAATTTTTGCAAGTACAAAAGATCGAAGATAGCAGAAAGATGGATTTCAAAAAAGAATTCATTCTTACACCTTACAACTACTTTGCATGGAAAGATAAAATAGTCATACATCTATGAACCAGAGGATTGTACAGGTTAACCTTGAATAGAGACACAAAACTAACATCAGCCATATAAAAATCCAAGTACTTAAATCGAATGGATGAAGCATTCAGAACAATTTACAGTCTTATTTCTCCCGATCTCCTTTTTCACATATCTTCCTGTAAGACTCCCAATGAATCCCGTACCACCTTGGAAGGGATATTTGGAAAATAGGATGAGAGGAGGGGACACATGCTATAGGTGGAATTGATCACATTAGATCCAAAAATCTTCGACAATATCCATGTTTTCTTTACAAAATTCAAGGATATATTGTCTCAACTCAAAGCTTGCTGGGTTGATAAATCCAAGGAGGAGAAACAAATGGTTCTCACCATTCTCTCCAAAATTGGTCCTGAATTCTCTATATTCATATCGACATTTCAATCTGTCAGATTCTCCTTTGGAGCCACATGGAAGATTCCTTCTCTTTAGGACTTTATTGAATCCTAGACACAAGAGCAAACAAAGCTCATCAACATGGGAAAAATCAAAGGCCCAAAGGCACATGAACTTATTGTGAGAGTTGGAAGCCATAAATATCATAAATCTAAAGATAAAGACAAAATGAAATCTCATGCACAGCTGAAGAAGGAAGGGTACACAAAACCCTTCATCGATGCCTCCAGATCCATAGAGGTAAATGGAAGAAAAGGGGAGAAATGCATGTAATGTCACAAAGGATTCCATCCAGAATACAAATGTATGAAAAAAAAATAGATCTAATATCTCAAATACTTCAGTAAAAAAACCTTGGAGATCGCATCCCCAAGGTTTTCAAGAAGAAGAATCCAGAAGATCTGAATCCCACGAAAGACAATTCTAGCCATGACTTGATTGCCATCAACTCCTCTCTCAATTATTAGATTGTAGATTTAGGAGCATCACATCACATGGATGCCTCAAAAGCAGTCTATTCTTCATTGGATGCATGCAATGGTCCTCCTATTCTGATGGGGGAAAACTCTTTTGTCGAATTCACCGGCAAAGGAAGGATTGAACTCACCAACATAAGCTTCGAGAATGTGTTGCACGTTCCCAAATTTTTCGTCAACCTTATCTCTGTGTATTAGATGACGAATTTCGGCATTGGAAAGAAAGTCATATTCACACCAAATTCCATGGACATTTATGACATGCAAACCAACTCCAGGGTTTATATCATTGAGGTAGATCATCAGTCTAGATTGTATACATTTTATGACTTTATTGAACTAGATTCTGCTTTACTACTTGATCATGCTGATGAAAGTAGTAGGATATGGCACGAAAGGTTTGGACATTTGAATTTCAGATATATTCAATAGATTAGAAAGAAAAAATTGGTTTATGGTCTACCAGACATCCATTTATCCAGGGGAGTATGTGAGGGATGTGTTCTTGGAAAACACCCTCAACAGAAATTCGATAAAGGAAAGTCTCAGAGAGCTTCTGCACCTTTAGATCTGATCCATAGTGACCTCATGGGTCCTTTACCACATCCATCGATCAGCAAAGTGAGGTCTGTTTTCATTTATGTTGATGATTTCTCATGTTTTAAATGGATCTACTTTCTCAGGTAAAAATCTGAGGTGTTTCAACACCTCAAAGATTTCAAAGCCCTAGTTGAGACATAGTCCAGAAAGATGATCAAATTCCTTCGAACTAATAATGGGGGAGAGTATGTCAATCATGAGATCCATAATATTTTCAATGAGGCAAGGATTCAGTTGCAACACATAGTTCCCTATAATCCACAACAAAACAAAGTTGTTGAGCTGAAAAACATATCTCTAAAGGAGATGGCATCTTGCATGTTGCATGCAAAGTCACTACCACAGAGACTATGGGCTAAAGCACTTAATTGTGCAACAAACATACAAAAAAAATATCCCCATAGATATGTCAAAGATAAGACCCCCTACAAGGCTTGGAGTGGCCTCAAACCGGAAGTGACCCACTTTCACATTTTCGGTTCACGTGCATGGGCCCAGATTCCCTCTGAAAAGAGGAAGGAACTTAATACACAGATCACTGAGTGTATTTTTTTTGGATACCTCAACGGTGTGAAGGAATATAGGCTTATTGATCTTTCCTCAGACCAGATCATCATTGAGTGCAATGTCCAATTTGAGGAAAGTGTCTCGCATGTACCTCAACAACCGCATGCAGACACCTTCATTCTTCTACCTGTCCGAGATGATGAGCATGCGCATGCCGACTCTTGTTTAGAAGAGAGTTTTGATTCAGAGGACTCAGATGATTTAGATTCAGATTCGGTACATTCAGATGCAGAGTCAGAGCATCCATATGCAGTTGCAAAGCCAGAGTAGAGGCCCAAGTGGGCACATACTACTCTTCAGGATGTATGGGATCTCGTTAGTGATCCAGCCGATACAAGGAGGACTCGGTCTGATTTCGAGGAGCCTCCTATTGCACTCACTGCCACTGAACCATTTCCCTCTAGGCATATTTTCTTGGTTTAGTCTTTAGATCCACATTGTTATGGCAAGGCTTTTGGAAATCCCTTTTGAGAATCTTCCATGTAGGAGGAGTACAACTCCCTCCTTAAGAACCAGACTTGGGATCTGGTTCCCCTTCCTTCTGGGAGGAAAATTTTCAGATGCAGATGGGTCTACAGGACCAAGAGTGCAGTGGATGGACAAATTAGTAGATACAAAGCCAAGATTTTTGCCAAAGGCTTTCAACATGTGCATGACATTGACTATGATGATACCTTCACTCCAATAGTGAATATGGATTCCATACGGTTGGCACTTGGCATTGTGGTAGCCAAGGGATGGGAATTCCATCAGATGGATGTGAAGAATGCATTTCTTCATGGTGATCTCTATGGATAAATCCCAAGTATTTATGCATGACTCATCTTTGGTATTTCGACTGAAGAATTCCCTTTATGGCCTCAAGCAGGCTTCAAGGGCATGGCATGCCAAGATGGACTCCTACCTTTTGTCGCATAACTTTGTACGTTGTAAATTAGGCATGAATGTCTACATGCTCAAGAAGACTAATTCAATTCTATTATTAGTTATATATGTTGATGAGTTGTTGATCACTGGTTTCTCGACTTCAACGATTTCTATAGTCAAGAGGATTCTACATGACAATTTTTTGATGACGGACATGGGTCTGCTACACTTCTTACTTGGACTTGAGATCATTCAGGATGCATCAGGAATCAAACTGTCTTAGACTAAGTATACATAAGATCTCCTTGAGAGATTTCACATGACAGACTACAAGTCTTCTCCAACTCCTTTCCTATCAGGAGTCAAACTTGGGGATGGCAGGGAGACTCCACTGGTTGACAACACACTGTACAAACAACTAGTGGGGATCATGTTGTATCTCACACACTCTAGACCATAACTCCCCTATGTAGTTAGTGTAGTTTCTATTTTCATGCAGGAGCCGCATGAGCTACATTGGAAGGATGCAAAGTGTATGCTTTGATATGTACAGGGAACCATCACCTTTGGGATTCATTATGCAATAGACTCTACATTATATCTCATCAAGTTTACTGATTTTGACTGGGCTAGTGATAGCACTGATCGCAACTCCACATATGGATACTCACTCAGTCTTGGTTCTAGGCCTATCTGTTGGTCAAGCAAGAAGCAAGATGTCATTGCTCTATATTTAGCCGAGTTAAAGTACAGAGGGGTAGTTAACATAACCATTTAAGATATCTGGCTACAAAGTTTTCTCACTGAGTTGGGCATTTAGTTTCATATACCGATCGTCATCTGGTGTGACAACCAGAGCACTTTAAAGTTCTGCAGAGATCTAGTTCAGAGGCAGTAAACAAAGCACATCGAGATCCACATGCACTACATCCGGGACTTAGTACATGAGGGGATCATCAACCTATAGTTTTGTCCTTCAGTAGAACAAACAACATACATCTTCACCAAGAACTTCACTGAGCAGAAGTTCCATTCTCTACGAAGTCATCTTGGAGTGAAGGACATAGCTTCCTAGCAAATGTAGTTCTTCTTTTTACATACATTGTACCTTGAGGGGCGGGGGGGGGGTTACCATGATTTTTTCCCTCTTTCCTCACTTTATTTTCAGTGTATATTTTTTATTTGGGTACCTAACATGGCCTCATTGTCGGGACCCATTCTTTATTTTCACCATAGTGATGTTTAGGGGGGGTGTTGGAGTTACTTCACACACACATAGGATTTATTTTTCCTAAGTTTTTTCATTGTTTATTAGTCATAATTAGTCATTATCCAGTCTCCTATATTTTAGGGGAGAATATTCCACCTGGAAAATATTCTCTTTTAGTTGACACTTTAGTTTGACTAGTTGATTTGAGTCTAGATGCTGCATTGGTTTTGTCACCATGCAACATTGGGATCACCAGCATGATAATGCACACTTTCCTTGGGATCACCACTATACTGGAACATTACCCTTGATTCCTTGATCTACTCCTCACTACACTCTGTTCAGTCAGTTAACTGAAGACTAGTTGACTAGTTAACTCAGCTAGGTGGTCGTTCACTCCCGTAACTTCCTGAGAGACTAGACTAGGTGGCAGTTC
>SNQJ01S0146500.1:0-10954 GCA_010110895.2 Picea sitchensis
CATGGCAAGGATGGTGGAGGTAGTAGAGAATTAGCATAACAAAGCATATGAAGCAGCGTTACATATTGTAGACCATATTTTGAGTTGAATTTTAACAAAAGGACGTCATTTATCTCCATGTCTTGATTGTTTATGAATGAATGTGAGTTGAGTTGTTAGCATAGTTTGATTCTATGTTTTGAAGTTTGAGTAAGAGTAATGTGTGGATTGAAAGAAAATTTACTATAGACTCTAGTCACTGACCTATTGAAGTGGCAAGGGCCCACTGCCCAACAAAGGTTAGCATCCTTATAGATTAGTGTTATTAGTTGATTTCAATAGTATAGATGTTAGACTAGCTGAAGCTTTGATCCTTTCAGATGATAGTAGTATAGTTCAGTTTAGAGTTTCAATTATATGATTGTTTAGAGATCTTTACTTACTCTTTTTTTCATATGCTCTCTCTGTTTTATGGATTTGATTTTGTTTCATGGATATGAATGTTGGCAGTAGTAGTCAGAAATATTTGGAGAACTATTAAAGTTCACAACAACACATTGTGAACCACATCATACTCAGTATATTGACTATTGAACTACCCATGCTATGTCTTGATGATTGATGTGTGATTTCCCTTTCAGAAGTGTGATTTCATAGTTAACTTTCTGGGTCAGATAGTAGAGTTGATCTATCAAAAGAACTCCATATCATACTTGCATGTGCCATAATGGATTAGATATCCTCTTTGTGAAAGACAACCAAAGTGTGTTTCGGTTTGCTAGCTTGCTTTGTTTCCAGCATGCATAATTTGGAACAGTTCTATACTCATGACATTAGAATTACCTTTATTATTGGTGTCTTATAACTCTGTTGATTATGAATCCCGGATTGATAATTAATGAGTGCATTATACTAATCATATAAGTAGCACAACAACTATCCACCGAGAATAAACGCCTCTGTGTCAGGATGCTAGTAATAAATAAGGATATTTAACAATATTTTTTGAGCAAGAATGCTACCAATTTTGAATAACTTATACATGCCACAATTCCAGAGAACTTATCTGGAATCATCATCATCAAATATCATAGGATCAACATCTTCATGCTCAGGTTCCCTCCAATGAACAAACATCTTGCTCAAAATACAAGAGAAAGATAATTAAACATTTTTTTTTTCAAAGAGACTTTGGGAATCCATGGGTTCCTATTATTACAATCGTAGATATCCAGGACTGGTATTTCTACCAATCGCATATATTCACGATACACTTTGAGGAAAACCGTGGATGCGTAGAGTCAGGAGGAAAAAGAGATGGGTATCCCTCAATTTCTTATAAAAATTAAAAGTTGAGTGGATGAAAATGAAAGAATTAGATTGAGCACTTACTTAATCCAGACAATTCATTGTTTGGTCACTCCAATCTCCCACAATATCCATGTGAAGTTGCAAGGGTTTCTCCAAATTTGGGTATTTTTGGTTCAAGTGGAAGATGGAGATTTTATGATAGAACATCTAAATTCCTTTAATACTCTGGTAAGTCAACTTGTCTCTGTTAATATTACGATTGCAGAAGAAGATAAGTGTATTACTTTGTTATGTTCTTTGCCAGATTCTTGGGATAATCTGGTTGTATAAATTAGTAGTACCACTCAATCTACATTGAAGTACGAGGATGTAGTTTCATCCTTGTTATCTGAAGAGATGAGGTGGAAAAGAATGGATAGTCATAGAACAAATGCTTTATTTTTAAGAGGTCGTACCCAAGACAGGAATCGTGGTAAGCCTTCGGGGGGGGAGACCTAAATCTACAGGTAGATCTAAGTCTCCAGGAAAATCTTTGAGGAAATGCTGGAAGTGTGGTAAAACAGGGCATTATAAGAAATATTGCAAGTCTAAGAAGGTTGAAAAACCAAGGGGATCTGATAGTACCTCTTCCACAAAGGTGAAAACCTCCACTGAAGAAGGAGGTGATGTTTACCTGGCATCTACAGGTACACATGCATACCATGATGCATGGTTGATGGACTCAGGTGCATCATACCATATGACTCCTCACAGGGAGTGGTTCTCTGAATATGAAAAATATGATGGTGGTGATGTATTCCTAGGAGATCAATCAATAGCCAAAATCATGTGACGTGGAAGGGTTAAGTTTTTGCTAAATTATGGAAGGATTAGAACTCTCCTCGAGGTTCTGCACATTTCAAAACTTGCCAGGAGCCTAATATCTGTAAGCAATTTGGATGATGTAGGAGTGGATAATATATTTGGAAAGAACACTTGCAAGATGGTACGAGGAGAAATGGTGTTGATGAGGGGAGTTTGGTGTGGAACTCTGTACAAGTTTTTGGGAATCACTTATACTAATGGGTGCAACAGTTATGTTGTCCCTGAGAAGCGAAATGAAGGAGACAAGACCAATATTGTTCCAGAAAAGAAGACCATGTTGTTTCATCAAAGACTGGGGCATATTGGAGAAAAGGGCCTTCAAACACTACACGGTAAAGGTATGGTTGAAGGTATTTCTAATTGCACTCTGGATTTTGATTTCTATGAACATGTAATGTCCCCACTTTGGGACATCATCACAGTGCAGAGGTTTATGATGACCAGAGTAGCCAGATGGATGTTATAGTGAGTACAGGGGTTATTGAGAGGCATTGTGGGGTCCATCTTGCATTTCTCATCATATTCCATCATTATGAGCCATTCCGCACATGTTGTCTTTGGTTCCGTTGCATTCTGACAATTTCCATGATTTTGACTATTTTGAGCTATAAGTTAATTGAATTCACTAAAGAGGTCATTTTGGGCACATTAGTTGGAGGAACCTCTCAGTGTAATAGCTCATTGGAATTGGGAGAAGCAACACTATAGGATGGGATGGTGAGAAGTGACTTTCAGTGACCAGGGAAGCCACAAGGAGAGATAAGGATCTTTTCAGAGGTAAACAGGTTAATTAATTAATTAAAGTGATTTAATTAATTAATTAAATATTAATAAAATGAAAGTCACTTTGGAGGGACAAGGTGAACAAAAAATTATAAAGGAAAGGAAAGGGCCTCTACTCATCGATTCATGTATGTTTATCTTTTGGATTTTTGGCTTCTAGCCAGAGGTCCCATCTCTTGGGGGTTTTGAGGGTTTTGACTTAAAAAACCCTAGACGATGATTCGGTGGTGAAAGATTCCACCTAGCTTGTCCCAAGATTGGTCTCAGAGATGCAATACTCTCCCACACCATTCTATTTCTATATCTACTTAGTGCAGGAGGGTTCTACACCAGCCACAGGCACATGAAGAGAAGGAGGGCGCACCATTGGGGGTTTCCAGCAAGGGGGGCACACCATTTATTGAAGGAAGGTTTGTTGCAGGAGTTTGAGGTATCCCTTGGAGATTTGAGCACTTGGGGTTTACTTGCAGGGCCTTGGCCATGATTTCTAGTGCCTCTTTGAGAGAGTTCTATGGTACATATTATTTCCTAGAGCATTGGGACGAATTGGAGAGAAGGAGGACATTTTGGAGATTCATATCTATTCAGTTTGGAGGGGTTATACTTCAGATCTGACCTTGAGACTTCACATAGTGACTTGCAGTGTCCTGATCTATATTTATAGCAAGTTTCAGGGCATTTGGAGTCCTCCTTTGTCAGGGCCGAAATTATAGGGTTTGACAGTATTAGGAGGGCGCAATTCCATTGGAGGATTCAACATTTGGAGGAGTTTCCCTTGGTATTTTGGCTTGATATTTGAAGAGAAGATTCTACTCATCCTAATCTACCATTTGGCATATTTAGCATAGCATTTGGAGGTCTTTGATAGTAGGGACGAAATTGTAGGGGTTGACAATTTCAACAGGGCGTGGCATCTTCCAGCTTGGGGGTTGACACTTCATACAGCCCAGATCTTCTTGTATTGGTATTCATGGTATATTCAACCATTGGAGGATTATTATAGTATTATTTGGATCATTTTGTAGAAACTTCTATTGTCTACCTTCTTAGCCATCTGTTGAGCATTCCAGATCAACATCTTCATTGTAGCAGGTTTCTCTATTTCATGAATAAAAGAAGATTTGAGATGTTTTGTCTTGTCTACCATATTGCATATGGTTGAGGTATGTTCCATAATTGTATATTATTTTTATTTGTTACAACACACATATAAACACATCAGTAAACCATAAGGCCTAAATCAAGAGTTCATTCTGCAAGTAACACATGTAAATAAGTAGATCATCCAAGTGTTTGACGAAATACCTCACTCGAAAAAAGTTTTAAAAGACACCAAAACTGCGATGTTCCTAGCATAATGGCTTGGGATCATTACAGTGGTATCAAAGCTTAGATTCATGCCATCCCATGGGAATTAGCACATGCATGCAGATCCATAGATGGGTCTTTTCTAAGAGGAGATGGATATTGTGGATTTTTCTAGAGAGACTGTACGTAGTAGATGGGAATACTACTTCGAGCTTAGTGAGGAAACTAGGGCCCTAATAACCTTCCAACAATATTTATCATTAAAATATCCTAGGTGGAGCACAGATGAGATTGCATTCCAATTCAAACAAGCAGAGGAATACATGGCCACAATAGCTAGATGGAAGGAGGCACAGAGAAACCCCACACCCAATAAGAGCACACAACTTTGCTACAGTTGCAAGGTGCCTTGGGAACCAGATCATAGGTATGGGGGTAAGGGTAAGAAGCATATCATTGAGGTGCACTATGATAGTGATGATGAGGTGTGTGAGGATGGAGAGATAGATACTCTTCTGGAGTAGTCCGATGATGATAGTGAATCTTGCATAGAGGATAATGATTTTAGCACACTTGAGGAGGATAATGACTCTTATATAGTGTATAGACCATTGGATGGACAAGATGATAGAACCAACACTTCAACAAACATATCATATATTATTTCTGACCTTTCACCTCAGCAAAGTGGTGACACTAGTGAGGATTCACACGTGTCAGCACCCATAGATGACCAGCTTCCTATGGTGGTCGTGGCACATCTACCATCTTTCCAAACACCCCTGATAGCCACATCACATGAGGAGGTTAGTGGCATGTCAAATATGATGGATGAGCCTAGGGTGAGGGATGCACACCATGGACATAGGGATCCACAAACCCAGGAGGAGAGACATGACTTGGAGACGGTGGACCTTACACACATAGATCCACATGAGGAGATTGATTCACCACTTTTGGATACTCCCTTAGTTGAGAAGATGGTGGAGACTGACAGGTTGATGGAGCACTTACTTCCAGGATCGACCTACATTGATGAGGATGCACTCTTTAGTATTCAGGATGACCATCGCATGTGTTTGGACACAACTATATGGGATCCAAGCGCACATGATAGTAGCAGGGTGAGTGCACAGGAGGATACGGATGCTCATACAGGATACAGGGTGATTCAGAGGGAGATAGCACCTAGTGATGGGGTGCAATGGCATAGAGGAGAACCCAACAACACAATAGACAGTGGGAATTTTAGCACGTTATCTTATGCGGAGAGTGTCCTTGGGGACTCCAGAATTGACACTAGAAGGACTGACAGTAGTAGTGAGGGATATGAGGTGGCACCTTAGCGTGACCATGATCAGGAGTCACACCACTTAGCAGCACAGTTGAGAGTCAGTGAGGATATGATCATGGAAGCCACCAGGCGCAGTGATGATGTGTATGCATTGATGGCGGATTACTGTTGGAGAGCGTCAGTGGCACATGGTAGTTCAGATGAGGGATTTTCCATGGATGACTTTCATACTCTCAGGGAGAGAATATCTATGATGAGGATTGATTACCAACAGTTGTTGACTAATAGGGACTACCTATTGAGGATTGGTGAGATGTTTCATGAGGCTCTGAGGGAGCAGGAGTTGGAGATGGACCGACTCACTCAGGAGTTGGAGAGCACTCGAGGATTCTTGAGAGGCACACATACAACCCTTCAAGAATCAGAGTCTAGATCAGATGAGTCACTTGAGGAGATTCATCGGAGACCTGCTTCATCTGTCTTAGTGGAGACTCAAATGTATCAGTCAGTCATGCTGATAGAGGATGTTGGTGATATAGCAGAGGAGCACTAGTTGATGGAGAACACTTCCATTTGCGTTAAGAGAGTAGTTGACCTCCATGTAGAGTTTGATCCATTAGTATGCCCCAGATCTATGATGCGGCATGAGTCTATAGGAGATGACATGAGTATGTCGGAGCATATAGTGATGAGGGATAGTTCACAGAGTCATGCCGAGATGTATGGTGGCATTCAGAGGGGTATAGTTCCTTGCAGGGAGTAGACACACTTAGGGGAGTATGTAGATATTACTCCTCTGTAGCAGCACATAGTTGTGGGAGATCATCTTCACCATTTCAGCAGTTGCATGGGAGATGAGAGATGGAGGTTGGTTGACCAACAGTCAGAGGGGTTACTTCTGGTTGTACTAGATGATTGGTATTTGGTGATGACCACAGGAGAGCACCTATCATGGATACCGATGGATGAGCTTCTGGTCGAATCCTTGGGATTGACCAAAGCATGTGACACCCCCCAGTCCTATAGTCAGTTGCATATGTTGCTATTAGCCCGTCCTGACACTTTTATCATAGACAGTAGCATGAGAAGGGATAGGCCATGGTTGAGGGCATGGAGAGTGAGTAGGTCGAGACTACATGACAGGAGTACTTTTACGGCATACAACAGGTCAGAGGTGGACTGTATTAGACAGATAGTTGAGACTTGGTGCGTGATGGTGAGCATCATAGACCAGGTGATGACAGATGAGGACAAAGGACTTTCGACAGTGATTAGTCCGACACAAGAGTAGCTAGTGGAGACTGGATTTGATAAACTTCCAATTTTTCCATGGGATCCAGGAGTTCACTTGGTTAGTAGGATGTTTCACTACATGACAATCCAGGTTGTGCTAGAGAGACACACACTCTACCTTGGGTTGGTTTGGAGTGGACCTGTAGGTACTTGTCCTATGGGGTGAGGCCTTTTCTCCCTCTTGATCATCATGATAGGGCATAGAGATTTTTGGATAGGTACTTCTTCTACAGAGGTGTCTTTACTGATACGGTTTATGGACAGCAAATCCAATGGTCATAGGTATTTCAGCTACAGGACCCAGGATAGGAGGATTCAGGATGTATGTAGGGGGAAGGCAGTCATGGTCAGAGTAGTGCAGGGCCAGTAGGGTGATCTTCGACAAAGGTTAGCATGGGACCTAGGGATTGCAGGATTGAGCATTTCACTGGCTGACAGGTGAGAGTGTACCATTGCAGGGGAAAGTTATTCTAACTTTCCATTGAGCTTCAGTGTTGAGAGGAGCACATCGCTTGTGGGTGTCTCACGGAGGTCTTACAAAACCTCATTTGGGCATCAGCATGAGCAGTTGTTGGAGCCCGTATGGATATTCGTAGAGATTTGGAGGATGGATTCATTCTGATATCAGGCCATGGGTCATATGCAGAAGACTCCTGGAGTTGGTATATTTCAGGGTTATACTTCCCAGGGGCTAGCAGTTCATGACTTGACATGTGACCTAGGGGGTAGACTGTATGAGTGTTCATCCTTGGATGGGTTCTACTGTGTATCCCACCGGTGGACATGGGATCCTGGTATTTTATTTGAGTGGATTTTTTTATTTCTTGAGGACAAGCAATTTTCTAGCACGGAGGATTGTAATGTCCCCACTTTGGGACATCATCACAATGCAGAGGTTTATGACGACCAGAGTAGCCAGATGAATGTTATAGCAAGTACATGGGTTATTGAGAGGAATTTTGGGGTCCATATTGCATTTCTCATCATATTCCATCATTATGAGCCATTCCTCACAAGTTGGATTTAGTTCTGTTGCATTCCGACGATTTCCATGATTTTGACTATTTTGAGCTATAAGTTAATTGAATTCACTAAAGAGGTCATTTTGGGCACATTACTTGGAAGAACCTCTCAGTGTAATAGCTCATTAGAATCAGGAGAAGAAACACTACAGGATGGGATGGCGATAAGTGACTTTCAGTGGCCAAGGAAGCCTCAAGGAGAGATAAGGAGCTTTTCAGAGGTAAACAGGTTAATTAATTAATTAAAGTGATTTAATTAATTAATTAAATATTAATAAAATGAAAGTCACTTTGGAGGGCCAAGGTGAGACAAAAAGTATAAAGGAAAGGAAAGGGCCTCTACTCATCGATTCATGTATGTTTATCTTTTAGATTTCTGGCTTCTAGCTAGAGGGCCCATCTCCTGGGGGTTTTGAGGGTTTTGACTTAACAAACCCTAGAGGACAATTCAATGGTAAAAGATTCCACCTAGATTGTCCCACGCTTGGTCTCGGAGATGCAATACTCTCCCACACCATTCTAGTTCTGGATCTACTCAGTGCAAGAGGGTTCTACACCAGCCACATGCACAGGAAGAGAAGGAGAGCACACCATTAAGGGTTTCCAGCAAGGGGGGCACACCATTTATTGAAGGAAGGTTCGTTGCAGGAGTTTGAGGGATACCTTGGATATTTGAGCACTTGGGTTTTACTTGCAGGGCCTTGGCCATGATTTCTAGTGCCTCTTGAGAGAGTTCTATGGTACATATTATTTCCTAGAGCATTGGGACGAATTGGAGAGAAGGAGGACATTTTGGAGATTTAGAGCTATTCAGTTTAGAGGGGTTATACTTCAGATATGACCCTGATAATTCACATAGTGACTTGCAATGTCCCGATCTATCTTTCTAGCAAGTTTCAAGGCATTCAAAGGCTTCCTTCATCAAGGCCGAAATTATAGGGTTTGACAGTTTTAGGAGGGCGCGGCTCCATTGGAGGATTCAACATTTGGAGGAGTTTCCCTTGGTATTTTGGCTTGATATTTGAGGAGGGGATTCTACTCATCCCGATCTACCATTCAGCATCTTCAGCATAGCATTTGGAGGTCTTTGACAGTAGGGCCGAAATTGTAGGAGTTGATAGTTTTAGCAGGGCGTGGCATCTTCCAGCTTGGGGGTTGACACTTCATACGACCCAGATCTTCTTGTATTGGTATTCATGGTATATTCATCCTTTGGAGGCTTATTGTAGTCTTCTTTGGAGCATTTCTTAGCAGCTTCTATTGTCTATCTTCTTAGCCATCTGTTGAGCATTCCAGATTGGCATCTTCATTGTAGTAGGTTTCTCTATTTCATGAATAAAAGCATATTTGAGATGTTTTGGCTTGTCTATCATATTACATATGGTTGAGGTATGTTCCATAATTGTATCTTCTTGTTATTTGTTTCAACACACATATAAACACATCAGTAAACCCTAAGGACGAAATCAAGAGGCCATTCTGCAAGTAACACATGTAAACAAGTAGATCATCCAAGTGTTTGATGAAATACCACTCGGAAAAAGTCTTAAAAGACACCAAAAATGTGATGTTCCTGGAAATAATGGCTTGGGATCGTTACAGAACATTGCATATATGGTAAACAGAATCGAGTAAGATTCACATCTGGTGCTACAAGAGAAAATGGGATGTTAGAGTTGATACACAATGATGTGTTTGGACCTATACTTGTTCCATCCCTAGGTAAATTTGTGTATTATGTTTCATTCATAGATGATTTTTCAAGGAAAACATGGATTTATTTTCTTAGAAAGAAATCTGAGGTATTTGATAAATTTAAAGAGTTTAAATCTCTAGTAGAAAATCATACATAGAAGAAATAAAGGTATTGAGAACAGGTAATGGTGGAGAGTTCTGCGGAAATGAATTCAAAGAATTATGTAAGAAGTGTGTTATAGAAAGGCATAAGACTACTCCATATACTCCTCAGTAGAATGGAGTTGCAGAAAGGATGAACAGGACACTGATGGAAAAAGAAAGGAGCATGCTCAAGGGTGTCGGGTTAGGACAAGAATTCTAGACAGAGGCAGTGGGTACAACATGTTACCTGGCCAATCGATCACCTTCATCAACATTGGATGATAAAACTCCACATGAGGTATGGTCTGGAAAGAAACCCTCTCTTCAACATCTTAGAGTGTTTGGTTGTGATGCTTATGTACATGTTCCAAAGGAAAATATGAGTAAGATGGATAAAAATGTTGAAAAGTGTATCTTTATTGGTTATAAATATGGTGTGAAAGGTTATAAGCTTTGGAACCCAGAAACCAAGAAGACTATTTATAGTCGAGATGTTATTTTCAGAGAGGTAAAAGATGTGTTCAAATAGGAATTCCTACCAATGCAAGATGAACCTGAGAAAATAGATCTTGAATCATCTGAAGAAGAGGAAGCAGAAGAAGAAGAAGAAGAAGAAGAAGAAGAACCTCATACCCCAGTATTGAGGAGATCAGTGAGAGATAAAAAACAACCAGAAAGGTATAGTCCACCGGAATTTCGATCCAATTTTGATTTATCTATTACTCTTGATGATCCTAGAACTATCAAGGAAGTAGTGAATTCAAAGGATAGTAAACTCTGGAAGAAGGCCATGGTTGAAGAAATGGATTCCTTGGATAAGAATGAGGCATGGGATATAGTTGAGTTTCCAGTTGGAAGAAAATCTGTTGGTAGAAAATGGTTGTTTAAGAATAAGTTTAATGCAAAAGGTAAAGTGGAGAAATACAAATCTCGGTTAGTAGCAAAAGGTTATTCCCAGGTACAGGGAATTGACTTTGGTTAGATTTTTTCTCCTATTGCTAAGTTAACTTCTATTAGATTTCTTTTATCTATTGTTTCTTCTTTTGATCTTGAAGTGGAACAGATGGATGTGAAGACAACATTCCTACATGGGGATCTGGAAGAAGAAATCTACATGAAGCAGCCAGAAGACTTTGTAGTGAAGGGAAAGAAAGAGATGGTATGTAAGCTAAAGAAGCCACTATATGGTCTGAAGCAATCACCTAGGATGTGGTACCAAAAGTTTGATACATACATCCTTGGATTGGTATTTGTGAGAAGC
>SNQJ01S0146500.1:10964-31475 GCA_010110895.2 Picea sitchensis
CCATCTTATCATTCGAAGACAAAGCATATTGATGTTTAGTATCACTTTGTGAGAGACATGGTTGAGGAAAAGAAGGTGTTGCTGGAAAAGGCTGACACTTTGAAAAATGTTGTAGATTCATTGACAAAGTTTGTGAGCACAGAAAATTTCTCCTGATGTAGAGTAACAATGGGCATTGTTTCCCTAGATTGTTGACTACATATAATCTTGTGGACCCCTGGATGCAAAGAAAACAACAAGTGGGAGAATGTTGGGTATGTGTTATATTCTTTGCATGTGTGTGTGTGGGCACGTCAGATTCGACAACTGTGTCTGACGATCCCTTGTAGTAGTGCTCTTTGTGTCGTGTGCACTAGGTTCTTTCCTAGGGGGGTCCCAGGGGGGGTAGGTATGTCCCCCTCCCAGTTACTCTTAGCATTCGGGGAAGTGCCCCAAAAATATTTTTTGGGTCGTTTTTACTATTTTTAGTAGATTTTTCTATTTTTAGCGGTTTTCTAAATTAATCCTTGATTAAGGGATTAGGTTTTTGGTATCTACGAAATACCTGAACACATTGTATATATTGTTTGGTGAATGGTGAAATTTTATATAATGAATATAAGAAAGGTTTTCCCGGCTGAAGATTTCTGATATAAAATCTCTATGTACTCTGTGTATGAGCCATTGATTAATTTATCTTTTCCTTAAGAATGCATATGCATTGTTGTACTTCATAGGTTTAAAAATTACACTTAGTGCATGGTTCGATGCACATATTAGTGATGGTCTTGGTGAATGATCCAGTCTTGTTGATGATGATGTTGATGATGAGCTATCAGTCAATGGTAGTGACAGTGATAATGACGGTGGCAGTGACAATGACAGTGATAAGTTGATGTGACAATGCAGTGATAGTGATAGTGGTATATAGTGATAGGTTGATGTGACAGTGGCAGTATCATTGGTAGTGACAGGTTGAGTATACACTTATATTTCAGGGAGGCAATACGAGGTGAGGAAAGGGGGTCATAGCCTCCTTCCAGTTGGAGCTAGATAATTCAGAGAGTTGTATATTCCTTAAGTTTGCAATGTGTAAAAAGGGGGTTGGAACCTCTTTCTAGTTGGTGTTGGAAAATTTGGAAGTCGGTGCTTCTTATGAATGTAATATTTAATATATAAGAAATCATTTTGTGGTTTTATTCCATTCGGGTTTCCACGTAAAACCCTGATGTATTGTGTATATGTGGTTATGATGTGATGCATTGTTTATGATTATACGTTTATGATATTTATTGAATTCAATCATAAGTGAATGGAATTATTGAAAAATTTGATGATTACATGTTCTGATTAAAAGTGGTAGAAAGTGTTCAATACTGATTCACCCCCCCTCTCAATATTCCAACTATTGGTATCAAAGCACATTCTTGAAGAATCAATTTAATTATTGGAAGGTATGTCATGGATTGGACTAAGAATGGAGTGCCAATGTTTGATGGTCAAAATGATCTGAACTATGTTTTATCACTAAAATTTTGTTCACAAATGGTTACAGGAATACAACATCTCCAAACACCTATTAATGCACCTACAGCACCAAGAAATTTTCCAAGAGGCAAAAACTATACAATTGGTCAAAAAATTGACATGCGCTAAAACATAAAAGGAACTGCGCACATAGTGCATGGGACAAAAAATCCCATAGGGCACACAATGCACCATATGCACGAATGCGTACGAGAAAATCCACGCACTCCTGTGAACGACGCATTTATGGTTCTTGTCGCCCCCCACCCCCCCACTTCTGTACCAACTCCCAACTTGATTTGACCCTTAAATCCGAGCTGAATCTAAGTGGGGGGTTGGTCAAAGACCTAAGGGTTCCTTAAAGGGCCCCTTGTTCACACTAAATATCAGTTGGATATTACCTCAAAGAGAAGCTATAAAAGGATGCCATGGGTGCACTTAGAATTCAAGAATCTCATTGTATTTTTATGTTGCCTCTATTATCCTACAAGAAACCTCTTTTCTTCTTGGATCATACTAGCAACATCTCATTAAGTTGTTCACCTAACCTCTCGAGGGAATACACTTGGATTTCTTCACCATTTGCTTTCTAGTTTACCATTTGTAAAAAGATCTCTCACATAGGAGACTCAAGAGCCCTCCCAAGGAGGAAGAGGGGGTCCATAAGTCCCCCTTTCTCTATGGTGTTTTCCCACTAATATACTTCTCCATTGGTGGCATGATTATTGGTCATTTGTTTGATTAGTTTTGGTTATAATTCCCTCCTGCATTTTAGTTTTATTTATTTAGTTATTTTTATCTTAGTTATTTGTTTATTTCATGTGATTTAATTGTTTGATTCATACACTAACCCCTATCTTGTCTAGAAGAACCAACTAGACTTGCAAGTGCCCCTCTTTTTCTCATTCAACTGACGAAAGGGACACAACAGATTGGCGACCATACTGGGGATAAGGTATCAATTTCCTCCCTATTTGTGTTGTTTAAGCACTTATTTTTGACCCATTTTCCTTGCAGGGATCATAACCAGCCTATCCTTACCAACAAAGAGCTAAGTTTGGAGCTGGAAGAGGAGAATTCCACTTAAAATCCCCCCCCCTGACTCGTATCAGAACGTGCGTGGGTTTTCCACCCCATAGACGTTCATTTTGAGCATTGTCTGCCAAAAGCACTTCGTTTCTCTATGCACAATGTGCCCAAAGGTCCTCGGTTCTCTACACATTGTGTGCCCGCTGCGCCTCTTTCTAAACTATAACCCACGCACCTGTCTAGAATTTCAACATTGTAAGAGTTTTTGTGATGGTTTGAAGGCCCCTACCCTTGAAAATCTTTCTTTTGTGCAATTTGGAAATGCACCACACTTAGATTCCCTCTCCACATGAAGGTTTAGTCAAAACATAAGCACTTAGGGGGTTAAAAATAACCATATTTCTCTTCTTTTTATTTGATTTTCCACATGGATGGCTTGTTTTGATTGTAAAAGTTAAGTTGAGATCATTTACTATCACATATATAAACACTTGCATTGGCACCAGAAGTCGAACTTTAATCATTAAGTATGCTCTTCTCTAGCACCATAGAGCATTCTTGAGAATCATAAACATGATTAAGGAGACATTTCATCTCCCTTAAAATCTTTAGGAGATGACAAATCCCCCCTAGGTCGCCTCTTAGTTTCTTTTCAAAACATCTTAAATTTGTAAAGGCCCATACATGACCACATGTTGCAAAGATATGATAGTTTTTTAAGCTACTTTCTTAGTTTACATCACTAGGGTTGTTTAAATATTATAGTAATGGACCCATACATTCCCACATGCTTGCAATCTAGGATAGTTGTTAAAAATATTTATTAGATTAAATCACATTAGAGAGTTTAAAGATTGTAGTAACAGACCCATATGTACACATGCTAGTTCTTTAGGGATGTTAAAATTTCGCAAGGTTGTACCAATGGCATATAGTAAGATAGGTAATCAAGAATCATAAGGACCACAAGAAGTCCACATGCTACAAGATGACACCTAAATTATTAACAATTTGACACATTTTATCACTTTCTCACACACAAAGTCACTCCTCACTCACATAATTTCATCTCGAATCATGGAGGTTGAAGTAGGTCTCCTCCAAATGGATTATGAAATGTCCCATTATTTCTTGAAGAAATTATCCACACCCACTTAATTCAAACGAGATTGGGTCACACCCCCAATCTCTCAAACAACCACATCTAAATGTTTTCTAAAAACTCACTAAGTTTTCCTCCACAGGAGGTGCCAAAAGAAATATTTTAGTATAGGTAGGATCTTGGGGGTAGGGATCCAAATAAACCCCCCTTATGTGGTTCTCACATCCTCAAACATTAGAATTTGAAAAATAGGGAACTTTAAAATACTCCATGTCAAGTGTTTATAACACCATAAGGCATGGAGCTACCCATGAAGGGTCGAAGGCTGAGGTCCAGTTTTTCTGTGTGTTCCCCCTTGAGGCACCCACTTCTTGGAAGGGATCCATCCAATGACCCATTTCTAAGGCCGAAAATCTAAATGTCACACTTTGACCGAGGTACCTAGTGGCCAAAATTCAGGACAACTACCTAGATGGAAATTGTGGGCTACAATTGCACCTTGATCGGATTTTATGTGGCTATTGGGAAATATCTCCAGCTCTTTCAGGATATGCACCCTCTACCCCTCATTATAACTAATTGTTTCATCCTTCACTAGTTCCTCTTCCGATGGATTCAAAACCCATTGTTGAATGCTATTGGAAGGTCCAGTGCTATTTGAGAGGAAGGGTGTTACGTCTCTACAGGACACGAGCATTTTTTTTCTTTGTTCTCCCACGCAAACAAAATCCACCTACCCACATGTATGCTTCTTTTCAATTTGATTTATGTATGATGCTCTTGTGATTACATGCAATTGTGAGATGTATTTTGAAGGTCCAAATTATACAAAGTCTCTTGTTCATTTATTTCTCTCATCACCATTTTCACACATTCACTTTGCTAGTCGGACATCATAGGAGACCCACAGAATCCTCGTCCGTCTAGATGCTTGAAAAATATCCCTCCTATTATAGGAGGAGTTCCTAGTCTCTCAAACTCACTGGCTCAACCCTCCCACACCCTTGTGAGTGCCACTATCTTGGGATCAACTTTGCTTGGTTCCACTTTACTCGAGTCCAATTCCCAAGGCCAACCATCCACTAGCTCCCCTTTACAAGGAAACAGGGGGGAAACTTCTTCTCAAGGGGGAAGTACAACCCCAACCAACCCCCCTCAAGGGTCAGGTACACAAACTGCTCATACCATGGCTGGAACTAATCCTCCACCACCACTCCACATGCCATATTTGTCATCCACCAACATACTTGATTTGAATAAACTCACAAATGACCATATATTGCATGACCCCACATGGCTCGCTATGCCTACCAAACTACCTTCAGACATTCCCAAGTTCGAAGGAAAGGAGGGAGAATATCTCTCTAACCATATCATGACCTTCCACTTATGGTGCTCTTCCAACAACATCATGGACGACTCCATTCATTTAAGGTTATTCCAATACACACTCACTGATCCGTCAGCCAAATGTTATGTGGACGAAAAATCAAGGTCCCACGTGACTTTTGAATCCTTGGCCAAAAAATTTTTGAACTTCTTTCAACTACTAGTTCGTCACGACAATGGTCTTGAACTTCTCTCTGAGTTTAAACAGACCTCAGCCACACATATCTCTAACCATATTCACGAATGTTGTTGACGACGTAGTTTATGAAAAGCAGGAACCACCAAAGAACAATGTCTCGATCGGTTTCTCAAATCACTTGTCTCTCCCCTTGCCAAAGATGTGGCCTCCACCTTTCCCCAAACTAAATAATAATCCATTAGCAAGGCTCAACAGTACGACCTCATTTATGCACAGTCAGGATACTTATACACGGTACTACCTGACACCCTGAGACCGATACCATTCGGCTAGGAAAAACCTGGGATGTCTCACTCAGAAGATGGTTTGATTGGTACCAAAACACACCACAATCCATATATCCAACCACCACCTATGTATGGTACACCCAAATATCCACCAATATATGGAGGACCACCCTATTACCCTCCTCCCCCTTACCAACATCCATACCTTGTTGTCCCCCCTCCACCCATGAGTGGACCCATTCCGGCACCCATGATGCGCCCGACTGTTCAGCCAAGTTATGGTACCCCCTAAGCCTCATATTATAATCTGGGCACCAGTGAAAGCACTACACCTTCCTACGCACCCTAAGGATCATTTCCACAAAATAATCTGTATTTTTCAGTTCCTGGTCCTCCATAGCCAATTGCTCCTCCACAAGGACAACCACATGCTGGGGTTAACTTTGTTCATTCCTCTCCCATTCAGTAATTTCAAAATTTTGAACAACTGAATATGTAAAATTTGTCCCATCAGCCGAATAATGCCAAAAAGAAAGGAAAAAACTGAAACAATAATAACCGAGGACCAGGGGGAAATAACCCCTAAGAACATCAACCTGTTGGGGGGAACCAGAACCAGGGTAACTAGAACCCCCAAGGGGGCAATAAAAACAAACGCCAAGGGAGGAACAATAATAACAACCTCAGGATGAACTTCCCTTGTGCTCTTTGCAGTGAGCATGGTCATTATACTCACCATCTCCCCCAAATTTTTGACTTCAAATGGATGAAATATTCCATGAATGTGCCACATCGTCCAGCGTAGCCTGCCCCTCAGCAGGCCCCACAAAAATATTTGCAAGAACCACCCCCGTTTGTGTTACAAAAACCTATTCCACACCAAGGAGTGATGAATACCCAACAGGAAATGCATCCTACCCCACCACATATGGGACAGTATCAAAACCCTGGGAACCTGGAGGATCGCAATATCCTCCTCATAAGAAAAGAATAAATTCTTCTGCAAACGCGTAGTCGTCAATATAGCGCAGCCCCTAAATCTACTCCCACCACTTCGGAAGCATTTCCAGCTACAGTCAGCCCACCCTTGATGATTTCACACCCTAACACTAAACCCCCCATTCGTATTCCTCTCATCCCATTACGACAAAATATCAACAACCCACAGAGTAGGGTAGCACAAAATTACAGTCTGGTCGATGACTTGGCACAATCTCCTACCGCCATGTCGATATTGGAAGTCCTCCAAACCTGTCCCACTCAATGGAAATCCTTACTTTCTTCCTTGGGGGTAGTCGACCCTGTTGATACGAGACTCATCACATTTGATCTAGATTGTGGGGAACCTCACCTCCCCTCTTTAGTAGTTTTCCAGTTACCAGTTAAAATCTAGAACATCATGGTTCATCGATCTATCATTGATGAAGGTGCATCCACATGCATCATGTGCAAACTGTATGGAAGAAACTTGGCTCCCCTGAGCTAGTACCATCTGCCATCACTTTAAGAGCTTATGATGGACGACCATCCCCTCCTGAAGGGCTCTTTCAAAATTTCCCCATTGAACTCGAGGGAAAAACCATGCTTATCGACATTGAGGTTATCGACACCCCGCTTGATTACAACATATTGTTTGGATGTAGCTACATGTACGCTATGAAGGATGTGGACTCCTCTTTATTTCGAACGATGATGTTCCCCCACAATGGGAAGATCATCACCATCGACCAAGTTTCACATTACGAGCCTAACCACTCCTCCAACATTGATAACATCTTACCTCTTGTCCGCACTAGTTTCGATGCATATCCACTCATGGATATGGGACCTAGAATTTTCAAGGACCCATATTTGATGGGGGCATACCACAGAGCACCACCGCTCATACACCCCTCATTACAAGTGTGTGTCATATCTTCCAATGGGACCAAAAATGGAGATATCATTCCCTCCATAGAGGTTTATCCACTCCCTGACATCCCAATAGTTGAAGAAACATTATCTTAGGAATCCCCTGAGCACCCTACGACACCACTTATCCCCAATTTCACCCTTCCCTAGGTTCAAATCCCAAATTGGGAAACAATCGCCCAAGCCATTTCTCAAATTCCCTTCTTCTACCCCCCACCGGGCATACAAGCTTTCCAAGTAGCTGCAACGCTTACCCTTCCCAACATGGTGTTGGCCATTTCGGTATGGTATTTCCACCCACCTTTGATGGTTCCTAAACCATCCCTCCATCACCAAATAGAGGGAATCCCAATGCAAATTATAGTACTAACTCAAACCACACCGCCCTCACCCCCACTTTCCAGCACCACCGCGACAGCTGAGGGTAGATGGAAGAAGAAAGATCCCACCACTCCACTTCCTCCCCGAGTTCAACCTCTTTTCGCACTCTGCAAGAGAGAGGGACACCCCACAAATATATATCCCTCTCTCCCTAAGTTACACAATTTTATACACCTCCCTTGAGCAACCACATTTCTCGTTGCTTCACCAAACACACCTAGTAATACCATCGCATCCCCTAATACAGGTAGTAAAGGGCTATGAACTAGATTCGCATGTGCCATATGTTCATAGTATGGCCACTATACTCATCATTTCCCTGCATTATGTCAGTTTTGGTAGACACTAACTACAGTACGCCAAAACTTTCAGCAAGACCTCTCTCCACCCAGACCATCGGGTACCCATGTCACTAACATCCATTATGTCACGACTTCAGTCAATGAAAAAATGAGGTGTCCTTTCTCTCTTTGTGTCTCACTTCATCATTTCACATATCAGTGTCCTTCGATCATTGAATATAGGCGTCGTCAAATGGCCCTTATTCAAAATCCTCCAACTACCCAACTTCCTGTGATGCAATTGATTCATCCTATCCCTTCTCTAGATATTGTTCACATATCTACCCCTGAACCTTAGTCACTTCCCACTCCTCCATGGTTTATGGATAGATTGTTTGAGGATTTACCCCCAAATTCTCCCAATTCTCTGGTTCATTTCCCTGAATAAATCTTACCCCCAACCAAAATCTACAACCCACAATATCTAGACATTTGGTTTATGACAATCACACCATCGCACCACAATTGCGACACCCCCTCTATGTCTTCACCACCTGAAGACAATCATACGGTGATAGTCACCAATGTTACTTACTTGGATCCCCTATATTCTCTCATTTTCCAGTGCGACGAAGATATCCTAGAGGAACTAACTACCCCTGATTTCCCATGGAATGCACTCCATCACCAAGTGATCTTTCTCTCACAGGAAGCTTTTGACCTTCCTAACCAAACCTCCATATGTGCAATCGAAACCAAGGACTTTATTTCATCAGGGCATATAGACTAGGTCCACAACCCTATCCCTACCCCCGATGCTTTTGAAGAAGGAAACATGGCCAACATTTCCCCCACTATAAAATTGGCATTTCCATCAAACTCGGAATCATCGAAGAAATCACCATTGGTGCCGCATGCTCCCCTGAAGAAATCACCGCTTACAAAGCACTCTTTCAGGAATACCAGGAAATTTTTGCCTATTCATATACATAGATTCTCAGCCTTGATCCTTCTATTTTCGAACATCACATTGACACTTGGCCTAATGTCTCCCTAGTACATCAAAATAACTACCCTTGAACCCATCCAAATCCATGGCCATCAAAGCTAAAATTGACAAACTACGCATTGCAGGGTTCATATAGCCCATCTCATACACATCATGGGTTTCTAACCGCATCCCTGTTAACAAAAAACAGGGCACTATTCGTGTTTGTACTGACTTTCGCAATCTCAATCATGCTTGTCCCAAAAACAACTTCCCTACCCCTTTAATAAACCAAATTATCGATGACTGTGCAGGCCATGAGGCTTTGTCCTTCATGGATGGTTTCTCTGTCTACAATCAAATCCAAATCCATCAAGAAAATCAGTATAAAACTGCATTTACCACCCCATGGGGTACTTTTGCTTATCGTTTCATGCCTTTTGGACTCAAGAATGCATGTTCTACATTCCAACAAGCCATGACTTATGTTTTCCATGATCTCGCTTGCATAATCCTCACTTATTTGGACGACCTCACTACTCGATACAAGAAACTAACTCAACATCTAGATGACTTACGAGTTGTATTTCAATGATGTTGCTAGTACAATATCTACTTGAATCCCCTCAAGTGTGTATTTTGCGTCACTGTAGGATGCCTCGTTGGGTTCATTGTTTCCCAACATGGCATCATTGTGGACCCCCTCAAGGTCCAAGCTATCACAGAAATTCCACCACCTCATAATTTGCGCCAACTAAAGAGCCTACAAGAAAAAGCCAACTTTTTACGATGCTTTGTCCTAGATTATGCCACTTGCGCACATGGTTTCCTTTGCTTACTGAGTCATGATATCCCATTCTGATGGGATGAACATGATCAAACCGCTTTTGATGATTTAAAATCAGTGCTCTACGAAACCCCTTTGATTAGTCCTCCCGACTATGACCGCAATTACATCCTCTACTTATCATCCTCAGCCATCTCAATAGCAGGAGTTCTTGTTCAACTAGGGGATGATGGTCACGAAAATGTTATTTACTACATCAATAAAAATATTTCAGAACCACCCCTGAAGTATAATCATGAAGAGAAACGCGCCATCATAGTTGTCCTCGTAGTCCAGAAATTGCGTCATTATATATTGCTTCACACTACCAAAGTCGTGGTAGATTATAATCCCATGCAGTACTTGCTTAGTCGATGACAAATTAATGGTAAATTTTCCTGGTGGATTGTCATCCTCCGGGAATATGACCTAGATTTTTCAATGCCAAAAAGAAAGAAAGCACTTGTTCTCGCCAAAATCATCACAACGTTTCCATCAAACATTACAAGTTCTCCCATAAATATGGATTTTCCTAATGAACACCTCTTCTACATCCCCTCGGATGACCCTTGGTATGGTGACCTTCTTGTATACCTTCAGACACAGAAATTTGGGTCTCATATTTCACAGGATGATCGTCGATGCATTCGTCTTTAGGCCCCTTGATACCTCCTTATTGGAGACAATTTATACCAATGTGGGGTCGACACCATACTCAGTCGATGTTTGATAATCGACGAGGCAGACAGAGTCTTGAATGATTGCCATAGTGGCGCTTGTGGTGGCCACCTCTTCGGGATGTCCACCGCCTAGGAAACCATTCGAGTTGGATACTTTTGTCCCACATTATTTCATTACTGCATCCATGCTATCAAGCAATGCAAAAAAATCCAGCTTTATGAAAACAAGGTGCAAGTGCCACCCTCTCTCCTACATCCAATCATCATTGTTAGCCCCTTCTGCAATTGGGGCATACACTTTATGACTTGCAACCCTCCATCTAGCAATGGACACAAGTACATCATCATGGGCATAGATTACTTCACTAAATGGGCCGAAGCCATGCCTACCTTCAACAACATCACTGACACAACAATGTGTTTTTTCTTCAATCACGTCATTACCCGCTTCGGAGTTCCACTACATTTATTCTCCGATCACGGTAAACACTTTCAGAATGAGATCTCCGTTGAACTCTCCTCAAGGTTAGGCTTCTCCCATGACTTCGCCTCCCCATATTACCCTCAGTCCAACGAATAGGTTGAGGTTCTTACAAAGTCCTCAAAACCATGTTGCAATGTACTATCAACAAACATAAGACCAACTGGAACCATATGTTGTTTTCATCATTATGAGCTTACCTCACGGCAGTCAAACCTGCCATTGGTTTTACATAGTTCCATCTTGTCCATGGAATTGAAGACACCCTCCCCATTGAGTGAAAAATTCCCACCTTATGCACCACCATCGAGTTATTACCTAACACTTCTCCAATGGAGTAGCACTTGCTGAACTTAGAGTCACTGGATGAAGATTGATCATCTTCATTACAGAACAATGATGCAGCCAAAAAATGGTCTAAATCCACCTTTGACCTCCATGTCAACTTTCACTCATTCAACGATGGAGATCTCGTCCTAGCCTTCGATATCTCTCATGATACTTTGGCCATGGGAAATTCGAGTCATTATGGAACGGACCCAACATCCTCCAACACTGCCTCACTAAAGGTGCATATATCTTGGCCTCCTCAGAAGGTTATCCTCTTAAAGAACCTGTCAACAGGTTGTACTTAAATAAGTTTTACGCCTGAGCGTAGTCACTCTACATTAGGATTTTTTCTTTTTTTCGTACACATTTGTAGAGTTTTTAGTCTTCTTTTGATCCCTCCATGGCTTATGTCTAATATACCATTCGTGTTATTGACAGATGTATCCTCATAGGCCTACCACATCGGTTACGCTGAGGGATCTAGACATTGGACACAGAATCTCACTTTGGCCGCTTGGGCCCTCTACACCCCCTCACATGAACTGCTCCACTCCTGCGGCATATGTTTGGGCTCAGCAACCAAAAATAAAGGATAAAACACAACTGTCATTGGCCTCCTCGCTGAGGCCCGTCACCTCAATATTCATCACCTTAGCATCTTATTAGATTCCCACCTTGTCATCCTACAGCTGAACAATGTATACCGCATCTGCGATCCTTGCCTCTTTCGCAAATACTTGCAAGTTAGAATCTTATCTCGACATTTTGATTTCATCACATTTACACATATTCCACGACAATTCAATCAAATATAAGATAACATGGCTAACATAGTATTAGAGTGGCATTTATCACATCAAGACACCATCACACATACATAAACCATCACAAACATCTATCACAACATATAGATTTGACATCATAAAAAACAAAATATCATCACATGTAAACACCTCGGAGACCTAAAACATGTATATCCATATATATAAATAGATCAATGTGTCATCAATGTTTACAAAACAGTACAACATGTACATCGCCCATAGGCAAGTGAGCCCCCCTCACCCCTATAGGTTCAAAATGGGTGTCACACTACCCTATACAAAATGGGTCACTGGCCTATATAAATACAAAAATACAACATAGCACTCATGGTGCCTCCAGAGCACCACCATTAGGTTCTCTATCTGCAGTAGGTTCCCCACTAGCTGGGGGTCCTCCAGGTCTAGGGGGTAGTCATCCAATCATCACTACCCCCACTAGAGATTCTCTGCGGATCAGGGTCTACAACTCTGCAGGTCCACCCACACATGTTTCCAAGACACTCTCATCCTAGATATGGGACCACATACCCTCGGGCACACCCTGTAGTACCACCTCCAACCGGTGGCGGAAATCCTCTAAGTCTCCGCTAGCCTCTCCCTGAGGAACATGAGATGGCCCTTCATCTGGATCATCAAATATGTGCCTCAGATCGACTCTTGCCTCATCGGCTAGCTTTTCACTAGCCTCATCCCTCCGGTGTCTCTCTCCTGCTCGTGATGGTTTCACTGGCCCCTGACGAGCCAACTTTGCAACCAACTCCACCTCTCGGCCTCGGGGCCCAACATATGAAAAAAAAACAACAACGATAGAATCAACATCCATCCATATATAAACATATGTTATACTATCAAAATCACAAAAACATAAAGTACACCAACATACCTCTCTAGTCCCAAACCTCCCCAGGAGGCAAAACCATATCCAGGTCATGCCAGAAGTCCATCCCACCATATGGGAACCGCAGTATAATCTATGGCATATGATGCCACACACATTACAAGGTGTCTGTAAATTAATTTCCATCCTCCCCACCTCCATGTCATACCAAAATCGATAACCACCACATCAGTTGAGGCTCACATGGCCCTGTAGCCAACAACAACACTCTCGAGCACAACATGGGCACCTTCTCCAAAAACCACACCACCAAGATCAATCACTACAGTCAAAATCCTGACACTAGTTAATCTACCCCATCATCTTGGAATGCAACATCAGCCCCCAAGAGCAAAAATCCCCATCCAACACTCTCCAAATAATACTCAGCTAACCACCACTGAACCACTGAGTCGTTAAGGATCTGTAGATCCTCACAATCATCGTTGCGATGCACTGATGCAAAAAATCATCCATCGCCTCGATACAGACAACCAAACCCGACATAATGTTTGGTCCCCAACAATACCTACATGCCACATCTACGAAATGTACATCTGCTGGCAACTGGGGATTAGCAGGTAGGGCCATCCCCCGGAAAGGGAGCCCCGTCAAGAAATAGACATCCTCTATAGTTGAGAATGTTAACTGCTTCCCCAATATAATGAAGCACTACAGATCAGTTCTCTACATAGAAATCATATATTGTATCAAGTACTCATGCACCCGTATCAGTGGGCAGTCGAAGAACTTAAGCAACCCATAGGCTTCCAAAAGTCTCTAAATTTCCGGCTCCTCTCTCACTACCTCTCTGAGGCGCTCCCATTCTAACTCTCTCCAATGGACTGCCATATTGAGTTGGTAACCTAGAATCACACAAACAACACTTGATCAGCCATCATCCTTCATTAATGAAAAAACTTCAAATAATACATTTTTTTTTTCAAAATCCCAGCTTTGCCTCAAGTGCGCAGTTGTCACCCCCACAGGCGCACACACATGCGCGACTGTTCTTTGCACAGTTGTGCATCAATGCGTAGTTGTTGAAGAAATAGATACACATCAATGTTCATCTGTCACCCTCAAAGATGCGCATACATGCACACCTGTTCTCAACACAATTGTGTACTGATGCGCAACTGTATGAGAAACAGCTACGCACAGTGCGCGACTGTAATTTGAACAGGCGCGCACCCAATGGGCACTTGTTTTTCCCACTCACGCGCCACCGTGCACTACTATTTTCAACATAGTTGCACATCATGCGTGAGCGAGGGAATTATACCTGAGCATCTTAGTGTGGGTATCCTTCCTTATCCCATGCATTGGTGGGCCCACCCCTACAAAAACCCCTAGTACGGCCATCCGTACAACCCTGCCCAAAAAATAAACCCTATCTACTATGCAAGAGGATGAGACCATTAACCTGGCTCTTGCAAATCCTAGATCAATCGTCTCAAACTCCCGTAATCTCCAAACCTCCTAGAAAAACCTCTCGTCAACTCACTATGGGCGTAGGTACAAATGAGGTGGAATTGTGGGCCCCACAACTATATATTGTCCCTTTCTCCAAACTTCCACGCTCAGTTACAGGAGCTCTGAGTCTCTGTTATCTGATCTGTCTTCAGCCATGGGATCAGGATCCTCCCGCCTACACAGTCACATTCCTCAGGGCACAATCCGAACTCAGCCCCAGGGGAGCATTTTTTCTCACATCAGATCCAGGTAGACATGCTCATGTTCAAAATTATCAAATAGTTGTCATATGTTCTTTATCTTCATATACTGTTCACGTCGGGTATTCAGTTTTAATGTGTGCAGGTACTTGGTCATCACAATCGAGCGCATCCCCTTTAGGTATATGATTGTTTGCCCTTGTTTATGGAAGAAAGCAAAGATCAAGAAATAAAAGGTGAAATGCGCACTTCGCGGAAGACACAGTGACTGTCACTAGGTTGAAGTGAGCAGAAGAGCAAAAACGATGGAGCGAAGTATAGAAACAAAAGCCATGGGACAAGGAGATCGAGGATGATAGATCAGTAAGGAATATGGATCAAGGACAACTCAGCAAATGCGAAAAATCCATCATTGGATTCTTTGGAGCACCATGCGAGAAGGAAGGAAAGATAGGCCGGTGCAGCCCGGAAAAAGTGGGTCAAATTGACCTAGGGTTTTGGCACCTAGGTTTCGGAGGTATTGTAATGTATAAATAAGGGTCAAGAGGACCTGGGTCGGGTCGGTATGATATTGTTGTTGATATAGCTATAGTATTGTGTGAGAGATCATTGTATTGAGAAAGAGAAAGCCTTCACGTATTGTAAGATCTTCACCTGTGTGTGAAGGTCAAGTCCTGCAACTGGGTGCGCGGGAAGGGGAGAGAAAGAGAGAATGGAAGGAGGATCTACTAGCTGAGAGAGAAAATAAGAACTATAGGATTTATCTTAATAAATCATAAGCACAGTTCTATGGACGTATCCCTAAAGAGAGGGTGAACCACGTACATCTTGTGTTGTGTGTGTGGTTGATGCTTTGATCTCTGTCACTATTATATTGTTATTTGCATTGTTGTATTAGATCATATCTATAACTATGCAGGATAGATCTGGCTTGATAAGTGATATATGCATGTTGTGTTGTTGTTGTAATAGATCAACTTGATATTCCCCTGGTTGTAGATATCTTTGTCCTGCAACCCCCTCATAGCTACTTCGGGTGAGACTGCATCTGCTTCGGAGGTGTTGCCGAAAGGGCTAGTATCTAGGGCTTGTTGGTGCACTCTTAGAGATGAACCCTGGGTCTTCCCCTGTGCCAACAAATGGTTTCGTTGTCGGGACCAGAATCTTCTTGAGGGAATGTCAAGGTGGTTCCCATCGAAGACAGAAACTCAAACTTGGATAGAGGATCAAGAGAAGGACTTCACTAAAGCCCAGAACAAGAACCCTAATCTTAGTATAGAAGATTGGTTGGAGAAATATATCTTTACCGACATTCATGAGATATTCTTTGGAGGGATCCATCAAGAGCTATATGAGTGGTTAGCTAGGTTAGCAGATACCCAGTTCGAGATAAGACCTAGATCTCCTATAGTTTGGACATCGGCGCTAATCCAGAAGGTTAAAAGGGTTAATAACATTGTATCCAGAGAAGTATATCACTGGTTTGATAGTACCATTGGAGGGTATATCACCAAGTTTGTTGTTGACAGAGTAGAATCATACAGCCAAGTTGAAAGATATTTCTTTAAAGGACCTAGAGGAAAATTTTTACAATTCCTGAAGTTGAGACTCAAGATGTTGTTGCATGAGAAGAACATCTTGAAGATACAGTAGATCGAGAAGATCTAAAAAGGATAATTTTCAAGAATTCGGATAGCGACAGTGACACAAAAGATGGACATACGTGAAATGGGAGAGTATTCTGAGGGGTTCACCTTGAGAACTTGTTTAATAAAAACTACGGGGAAGAGGGTTTCTACAGTGGAGAAGAGGCAGATCTGACAGGCAAAGAACATTTAGAACCCACCAGAGGAGAAGAAGTGGAAGTTGAGGAACTTCACCAGAATGAGCCAGAAACCTCAGGACCTATGCAGACCACTAAAGTAAGTACTATTAAACCTCCTATTGCCTCAATAGTGCTAAGTAATCAGAATAGTCAAAATCACCAGAGTCCACCGAGTACTATTACTAGAAATTCAACATCTACTCAGAAAAGAAACCTAGGAAGCTCCATGGCAGATGATATGAGGCTCCCTATCTTTAGAGGAGATGGATCTGAAGATCCTGATGAGCACCGATTCTTGTGTGAGACCATATGGAACATTAAGAATGTTATCGATGAAGTTGTTAAAAGAAACTAGTTTAGCACTACATTGAGGGATCACGCGTTGAGTTGGTACATGAAGCTTGTCCAAGGACTTGCACAACCTAGGCCGCTGAATGAAATCAAGAACGTGCTGATTGCAAAGTTTAAGAAACCTGAGTCAAAGTCCCAATGTATTACAGATTTGAAAGAGATCAAGCAAAAGGTATCCAAACATGTTTGGGAGTTCAATCAAAGATTCAAGACCCTTATAGGAAGATTGACCTTTAAGATCACGGATGAGCAGAACAAACAATGGTTCATCACTACTCTCTTACCACATATCAGAGTCCCCTTGATGCAATAGAAGATTGCTTCGCAGGCAGAAGCATTGGAGATCTCCATGAAGCTTGAATCAGCCCCTATGGGAGAATCCAGCTCAGGTATGAGTGAGATATTGAGTAAGCTAACTAGTTTGTCTCTACAGGTTGAAGACATGAAGAAAGACAAGGGAAAAGACAAAAAATAAGACATATGGTGTGTCAGATGCAGAGAAGAAGTTCATGACAAGGAACACTGCCCTCTATTCAATGAATACTTGGATTCTAGAGCTCCGATCCCCTTGAAGCAAGTCACCATACCTTGGTGCAAAATATGCAAAAATTGACATCACCCTGGTGAGTGCTATTACATGCATAAATACGTTCAGACACCCACAAACTTGTACTACACATTTTGTAAATCAGTAGGGCATGATGATAGAGATTGTAGAGCTTATGATCTCATGCATGAAATATCGAGAGATATATATAAGATCCAAGGTGAAGTACATCAAGAAGGAAACACTACATAGTATAACTCCCAAGGAAGAGGAAACTTCAATCCTCGTGGTGGATTCATAGGACGAGGATGAGGAGGAGGTATGGGTCGAGGCTGAGGACAAATAATCTATTATAACTGTGCACAACCCATACATCTAGCAAGGGACTATAATAACCCTTGCACCACTTGCAATTATTGCAACTCCTTCGAGCATGTCATTGAGGATTTCCCCGTGTTGCTTGCCAAGCTTCAGGAAAGACGAGGACCCCAACAGAACCTGCACGTGCAATTGATATATGATGAACCTCATGTAGAAAACCCTAGAGTCATTGTTATCACTCGAGGAGGCACTGCTACATGAGAAAATAGAATGACCCAAGGAAAGATCGCAGAAGACTCAGGTATCAGGAAAACTGTAGAGAAGACCCAAAATTTTGATGCGAAGAAAGAAAGAAAAATCTTTGAGGAAGAAAGGCAAGAGTTCAAAGCAGGTCAAGGTTCTTCCTCAAAGACATTGATCCAGAATTGGATCCAGGAGTCTGACAGGGCTCAAAAAGGCTCAAAAATAAAAGTGCTCAGAATTCAACAAAACCAACGTCATTGCCCCTGTCTCGTTCTNGTATATTTACTTTATCAAATGGGCTTCGTATGCAAAATATATCGCATTCTGATCGAAAACCCAAACAAGCAAAAAAAAAAAAGGGTTTGACTGTACAGTCCATACAGCTGACGTGGTAGCATCTAGAGATGACACGTGGCAGGTGACGGGGCGTACGACAGGTGATTTAGATCGGTCATAGGGTGACACATGTCACCACTATAAGGGTGACACATGGGACAGGATTACATGGCAGGTATAGTGGCATGCTAATATTGTGGTACGGTTGCTGACTGGGAATGACTAGGTAGACACCTCGGTAGACACATGGGCGAATTAGCGTTTGACACATGGCGTCGTTCTCAGTGAATAGAGAAGTGCCACATGGCACCCCTTGCTTGGCTTTTGGGTTATGAAAAATTTTGGGGTCTCCACCAGAGTCAAACCCCCGACCTCCACCGGGTTACGGACTGGTAAGACTGGGCTAACCACTCGCTCCATTGTTGGTTCTTAACAATGATATGGTAAACAAAATATTTAACTTTAATTAAAAGTTTATTTGGGGGCGGAAAGGGCTGGGGCTTAGCCCCAGCCTGCGGTTGCTTTGGTTATCCCATATGACCCAAAGTTGGCGGATAGAGATCATCCCTAGGATCTCGAGTGAATCCCATAGGACCAAGAGCCATCCACCAAAAGGGGCACAATTTTGGACTGTTAGCCCAAGATCCTATGCAAGCACCCGATGACCAGGAGCCAGCCCGAACAAGGGGATAGCACACAACAGGTGGAGCGCCTAGCCACATGGCCGCCCACCATATGACCAAGGGCATGCAATATTGGGGGCTGCACCCAATTTAAGCCTAATTTGGGTTTTAAACTTTATTATAGTGATTTTATTAATTTATTGGCCTGTAATTAATGGATTTTATCCATTTTTGGGAGATATTGGGCATTTTTGGAGGCCAGATTTTGGGAGGAAGTTGGGGAATGATAACCAACTTCAGATCTATAAAAACCAGGCATGTTTGAGGCCATGGAGGATATTCAGAGAATATTTATGCTAGAGGGAAGCCAAGCCAAAGCCATTTTTATGCAGGGAAGCTGTTGAGGAGGAGACGCTTGCAGGCCATTTCTGGGAGCTCCGGTCATCCATTTTGCGTGTCGTTTCTTCTGCTGGGTTCTAGAGATCTGGAAGGACATGACCAGATCCATCTTGTATCCTAATGGCACTATTGTGATGTACTTTTGATCTTTGAATATAAATAAAGAAGCCTCCCCCACTGAGACAAAGGCCCGGAGACATAGGCAATTTTGTGCCGAACTCCGTTATCACTTCTCTTGTTATGGTTTGTTGTTCTTATTGCTTCAGTTCAGATCTGTATTATGTATTATGTTTGTGATATATTCTCTCATCTTCATCCTCTTTCATTCAGCTTCATAAATGGGTAATTAACACATGGAATTAAAAACTCAACCACGGTCATTAAAATATCTTTTCGGATCAAGTGGTATCAGAGTTGGTTGACGTTTGGATTTGAGTTTTGCATGTTAACCAAGGAAAAGCTACAGCATGGTGAAGACGAGCTTGTTGAAGAGAATCCATTAATTGGATTGAGAAAGAGAGCTTCTCACAGCGAGAAGATGGCTTCAGAAGAAGGGTTTTCTCAGGATGAGAAAGAGTTCCGGAAAGCTTTCCTTGCTATGTCAAAGATGGTGAAAGTTTTGTACAAGGATTACTTGGAATGAAAGAGACCAGTTTTGGGTGAATATTCAAGTTGTCATATTTGAGACTTGCTAAAAATTGATGTTAAATTTGAGTTACCCATATATGATGGTGAAGTAAATGCAGAGAAACTTGACAATTGGATTAGGCAAATGGAGGTTTACTGCAGTGTACAACAAATCAAGGATGAGGCCACACAAATCAAGTTGGCATCTTTGAGACTTGCAGGTACAGCTCTCATATCGTCGCAAAGCAAGTTGAAAAATGGAATGCAACAAGTGGGTAATGTATTTCCATCATGGAAAATATTCATTTATGCACTTAGGAAACAATTCTATCCTTTGGGTTATAAAGAAAAAGCATTAATTGAATGGCAAACTTTAAAACTAAGAAAAGGACAAATAGTGCAAGAGTATACATAGAGCTTTCGTAAAATGGAATTGATGTTAGATATCCCATTACATACACAGGAAACTCTTATGAAGTATATAGGAGGTTTACCTGTGCATATTAGAAACACTGTATTCATGTTTGGACCC
>SNQJ01S0146500.1:33421-57324 GCA_010110895.2 Picea sitchensis
AAGAGGGACATGATGAGGACAGATGTTGGCAGTTGCATCCCAAGAAGAGGCCAAAGTGGTTCAAGGAAAAGAAGGGAATGCACACAGTGGCAACGACAACAAGACCCACAAACTTGGGATTAGATTCAAGTGATGAATCAAAGATCTCATTGGTTGGCATGATAGGTAAAATTGGTGAATGAATTGATTGTAGAAGGGCTCAAAAAGGCTCAAAAATGAAATTGCTCAGAATTCGACGAAACCAACGTCATTGCGTTCATCTAGTTCTCCCGATTCCGGTCGTATATTTACTTCGTCAAATGGGCTTTGTATGCAAAAGATANNNNACTGTACAGTCTGTATAGCTGGCGTGGCAGCATCTGGAGATGACATGTGGCAAGTTATGGGGCATAAGGTAGGTGATTTAGACCGGTCATAGGGTGACACGTGTCACCAATGTAAGCGTGACACGTGGCACGAGCTTACATGGCAGGCACAGTGGCATGCTGACGTGGTAGTATGGTTGCTGACTGGGCATGACTAGGCAGACCCCTCAGCAAACACATGGGTGAATCATCATTTGACACATGGCATCATTCTCGGTTAATAGAGAAGTGCCACATGGCACCCCTTGGTTGGATTTTGGGTTATGCAAAATTTTGGGGTCTCCACCGGAGTCGAACCTCTGACCTCCACCGGGTTACAGACTGGTAGGACTGGGCTAACCACCCGCTCCACTATTGGTTCTTAACAATGATATGGTAAAAAAAATATTTAACTTTAATTAAAAGTTTATTTGGGGGTGGAAAGGGTTGGGGATTAGCCCCATCCCGTGGTTGCTTTGGTTATCCAATATGACCCGGAGTTGGCAGATAGAGATCAGTCCTTGGATATCGGGCAGATCCTACAGGACCAGGAGCCATCCACCAAAAGGGGCATGGTTTTGGACTGTTAGCCCGATATCCTATGCAAGCGCCCGATGACTAGGAGCCAGCCCGGACAGGGGGCTAGTGCACAATAGGTGGAGCGCCTGGCCACATGGCTGCCCACCATATGACCAAGGGCGCGCAAGCTTGGGGGATGCACCCAATTTAATCCTAATTTGGGTTTTAAACTTTATTACAATGATTTTATTAATTTATTGGTCTGTAATTAATGAATTTTATCCATTTTTGGGAGATATTGGGCATTTTTGGAGGCCAGATTTTGGGAGGAAGTTGGGGAATGATAACCAACTTTAGATCTATAAAAACTAGGCCTGTTTGAGGCCATGGAGGATAGTCATATTAGATTTATGTTGGAAGGAAGCCAAGCCAAAGCCATTTTTATGCACGGAAGTTGTTGAGGAGGAGACGCTTGGGGGCCATTTCTGGGAGCTCCGATCATCCGTTTTGCGTGTCATTTCTTCTGCTGGGTTCTAGAGATCTGGAAGAACATGACCAAATCAGTCTTGTAGCCTAATGGCACTGCTGCAATGTACTTTTGAGATTTGAACATAAATAAAGAAGCCCCCCCCACTAAGACAAAGGCCCGGAGACGTAGGTAATTTTGTGTCGAACTCCATTATCACTTCTCTTGTTATGGTTTGTTGTTCTTATTGCTTCAGTTCAGATCTGTATTATGTATTATGGTTGTGATATATTATCTCATCTTCATCCTCTTTCATTCAGCTTCATAAATGGTTAATTAACACATGCAATTAAAAACCCAACCACAGTCATTAAAAGATCTTTTCGGATCAGACATGCCCAGAAATACGAGAATATGGGATGCCTCAGGAATTTGATCAGTCGGTTTCTCCAAAATAAGGAAAAGAGGTAAGTAATCTCATCGAATTTTTATACACTTGTATTAAGTTGATTTAGGATGAAAATGTTGTGCAAGATCTACAGAACTCAATCAGACAGTACGAGTTAGGAAATATAGACCCCTTACTGAATCGGGAAGTGCACCAAATTGGTAAGAAGAGAAGGACAAATAAAGAATTACACTTGAATGCTCAGATAGGAGAATATGATATAGACTATGTGGTCCTCGACTTAGGATTGGAGGTCAATGTTATGATGAAGAAAACTTGGGCACTAATGGGAAAACCGAGGTTGATCTATTCCCCTATCAGACTTAGGATGGCTAATCAAAAATATGTCAGCCCATTTGGACGATTGGAGCATGTCCCTGTGGAAATAGACAGGTTAAGAACATTTACAGTTTTTTAGGTAATTGAGATAGTCGATGACAGTTTCCCTTACCCTGCGCTGTTAGGAATCGATTGGGCCTTTAACAATTCCACTGTATTTGATTTGAAGAAAAGACGTATGAACTTTGAAAGAGATGGCCTTCGGGTCATTGCACCCTTAGATCCATATGAATGTCCGCAATGCACAAAGCCCATTAGAGAAGAAGACCATGCATACGAATTGGAAAACATCTACAAACTAACATCCAGACAACAATATTACATCAACCCTACAGTCGATGGGAATCTGAGATGGCGAAGTGACAACGTGTGTTCATCATATTCAAAAGAAGCATTGGAGAACTGGCAGAACTGGATGTATGAAGTATCTACCAGAATATGTGCTAGATTAACCAAACATGTTCACTGGATCGACACAACAGTGAGTAACTTACCCACATTTGATGGTCTGAATCCTTTAGAAGACTTCTTATCAGATTTTGAAGCAAATGTGCCAACACAACATAGACTGTTGTCCATGGATGAGGCCTTGAAAGCTACACCAACAAGATGGTGGGGGAAACATAAAAGCAATATTACAGACTGGACACAATGCCAAACTTTAATGACAACATGATTCTCAGCACAAGTAGTAAGTTGCAAAGTAAGGTACACTGGTCGAAGTTTCCCAAAAGACCATGTGCGAAGCTACGAAGACGCCTGGAGTGACATCCCTCGAGAAAAATGGGTGCACAGATTCATTAACACGCTGGATATGACCCCTATCAACTGGTACCTTCAAGCAGAGTTGCGCCTCATCACTACAGACTGGGAAGGTATGATTCATAATTTTGTAACCACCTTTTTATTTGAAAGTGAATATCCTTCAGTAGACCAAGCATTACAAATTGTGAGAAAGAAGGTATTCGAGGAGACATTTAGCCTCCCAATGGAACAAAAAGAGGACGAATGGACTGCGCCTCTCCAAAAATTGCAAAGCTGCTACAACATCAATGTCGATGACAATGATGATCCCAGGAAGGTGAACATCGCAAAAAAATAAGGCCAAAGAAATGTGGAAGGACCAGGAGTTGAGATACCATTTATTGGTCAGCCAATAAAGATTAAAAAAGTAAACATTGGGACAAAGGAGACACCAAATCTTGCCAATGTTGGATATTATTGGGATGTTTCTATCATTAACAAGATTACAGAATTACTGCACGAGTATCAGGACTTGTTTCTGACCAAGTTCATTGATATGAAGAGTATCAAAGGTCCTATGGGAGATATGAGGATCCCTTTGAAACCAGGTGCGAAGCCATTCAAGCAAAGACCCTATAGATTGAACCTGAAATATAAGGAAAAAGTGAAGATTGAACTCGAAAGAATGTTGGAAGCAGGTATTATTGAACCTGTCAAAGAGTCGAAGCGGATTAGCCCTATGGTCGTGAAGGACAATAAGATAGGAGAAATCAGGATATGTGTGGATCTCAGGAAGTTGAATGATGTATGTCTGCATGACCCCTTCCCTACACCATTCACTGATGAAGTGTCAGACAATGTGGGAGGCCAGGAAGTATATTCTTTTACAGATGGATTTTCAGGATACCATTAGATCTAGATTACCAAGGAGGATTGTCACAAGACCACATTTTCCACAGAATGGGGATCCTACCAATATACAGTGATGCCATTTGGACTGAAGAATGCCCCAACCATATTTTCCATGGTGGTGGTTGAAGCATTCAAAGATTTTTTGCATAAATTTTTAGAAGCATATTTTGATGACTGGACTGTGTTTTTTTTGTTGAAAAACCATATTGAATGTCTAAGGCTAATGTTGGATAAATGTAGGCAGTGTCAAATTTCTTTGAATTTGAAGAAGTGCATCTTCTTCTCACCATTTGGAGTACTATTAGGCCATATTGTATGCAAGTAGGGATTGTTGGTTGATCCATCAAAAATTACAATTATAGTTGATTTTCCACCTCCTACTTCAATCAAACAATTGCGCACTGTGCTAGGAAATACTGGCTATTACAGGAAATTCATTAAAGGATATGCCCAAATTATAGCATCGATGGATAAGTTGTTGAAGAAAGACTGCCAGTTTAGCTGGACAGAAGAATGCTAGACAAGCTCCGACACACTAAAACAAAAGATGGTTACTGCGTCTATTCTGGTTTTTCCAGATTGGAGAAAAGAGTTTCATGTGCATGTCGATGTGTATTCTATTGCATTAGGAGAAGTACTGGTACAAATTAGAGAAGGAGATATCAACCATCTCTTAGATTTTTCTAGTAGGAAGCTATCTACAACTGAAATTAATTACACCACTATCGAGAGAGAAGGATTAGCCATGGTGTATGCGTTGCAAACATTCTGCCACTACTTGTTGGGAGGACACTTTAAAATGTTCACAGATCACTCTGCACTGAAGTACCTAGTCAACAAGACAGTGTTGGGGAGACAAATATGCATATGGCTTCTGTTGTTTCAAGAATACGATTTTGAAATCATAGTTAAGCCATGAAGAATGAACAAGGGCCCTGACCACTTGTCGAGGTTGGAACATGGTGAAGAAACCACCATTTTGGAGGATACACTGCTAGATGCATAGTTTCTCTCCATTAGAAATATTGACGACAACTTCATCGACATAGTCCAGCTCCTGTCAACAGGAATGGCACCTAGTGAGTACATGACTCCCTAGAAGAAACAGTTAGTGGTGCACATTGCAGACTTTTCAATTATAGCCAGTCAACTATACAAGATGGGACCTGATGAGATATTAAGGAGATTCATTATGGAAACAAAGAGACCATTGATCCTCACAGAAGATCACAAAGGCATCACAGGAGGACATTACGCAGGGAAATAAACTACACAGAAGGTTCTTAGAGCTGGCCTTTGGTGGCCTACCTTACACAGAGATGCTAAAGATTATGCCAGAGCCTGTGATGTATTCCAAAGAGTTGGAAAACCATATTGAAGAGATAAAATTCCATTAGCACTGCAGATGAACCTACAAGCATTTGAAAAGTGGGCCATTGAATTCATGGGACCTATAAACCCACCAGGAAAGCACAAAGGAGCAAGGTACATAATTACTACGATAGAATACCTGACTAGATGGGCTGAAGCTAGAGCAGTTAAAGATTGTAGTGCAACTACAGCTGCATGTTTTATATTTGATGACATAATAACCAGGTTTGGATGCCCCAAGATCCTTATGAGTGATCAAAGCACACACTTCATCAATAAGATAGTTGAAGACCTGACTGAATAATTTGCAGTCCACAATCAAAAGAGTACACCTTACCATCCACAAGCAAATGGAACAGTTGAAGCATTCAACAAGATCTTGGAGACCACACTAACAAAGATTTACAGTGTGAACAAGAATGATTGGGATTTAAAAGTACCTACAGTACTATGGGCCTATAGAACCACTTGCAAGAAATTAACAATGCAGACCCCTTTCAAGTTAGTTTATGGTCTTGAAGTTGTTGTCTCGATGGAATACTTAGTGCCAATATTTATAATTGTTTCCTTTACAGGTATGGATGAGACTTTCATTGTTCAAGAGAGGCTTGCACAGTTGGTTGAATTGGAAGAAGAAATATTTATTGTAGGATTCCACCAGCAGGTTTAGAAGGAAAGAGATAAGGCCTATCATGACAGGCACATCAAGAAGAAGGCATTCAAGAAAGGTGATTTAGTACTGATGTATAACAGTAAGTTTATAAAACACCCTGGAAAGTTTAGAATGCATTGGCTCAGACCATATGAGATCGCCTATGTTACCGAAGGAGAAGCTGCACAACTGAAGACATTGAATGGAGACTGGAAGGAAGGGTTGGTGAATGGGAGTCGACTGAAGTTGTACTATGACAACCAACTACCTCGCAGCTCTCAGTAAATGCATGAGGAAAAGGGTCTAGGTACTAGGTGCAATTTAAATGGGTACCAGACACAGAAAAGACAGTATCCACAAGGATGTGATGGAGGCATAGAGCAGAAAGAAAAGGCTGCACTGCACAGTCCAAAGTCGACATGAAGGAGAAGGATAGGATCTAAAGTGCCTCAAGACGAGTCACAGGTGAGTGTTGGGAGCCTGTTGGCCCTTGGTTATGGAAGAAAGCAAATATCAAGAAAGAAAAGGAGAAATGTGCACTTCATGGAAGACACAGTGACTGTCACTTGGTTGAAGTGAGAAGAAGATTAGAAAAGATGGAGTGAAGTATGGAAACGCAAGTCGTGGGATGAGTAGATCGAGGATTACAGATCAGAAAGGAATATGGATCAAGGACAACTCAACAAGAGGGAAAAATCCACCGTTGGATGGTTTGGAGCACCTTGTGAGAAGGAAGGAAAGATAGGCCGAAGAAGCCTGGAAAACACGGGTCAAATTGACCTAGGGTTTTTTTTTGTATCTAGGGTTTTTGCACCTAGGTTTTGACCTAAGGCTATCGATGAGGTATTTTAATGTATAAATAAGGGTCAAGAGGACCTGGGTCAGGTCGGTATGATATTGTTGTTGATCTAGATATAGTATTGTGTGAGAGATCATTGTATTGAGAGAGAGAAGTGCTTAGAGAGAGAAAGCCTTTAGCTATTGTAAGATCTTTAGCTGTGTGCGAAGGTCGAGTCCTGCAGCTGGGTACGCAGGAATGGGAGAGAAAGAGAGAAGGGAAGGAGGATATTCTAGCTGAGAGCGTAGATAAGAACTATAGGATTAATCACAGTTCTATGGATGTATCCCTAAAGAGAGGGTGAACCACATACATCTTGTGTTGTGTGTGTGGTTGATGCTTTGATCTCTGCCACTATTATATTGTTATTTGCATTGTTGTATTAGATCAGATCTATAACTGTGCAGGGTAGATCTGGCTTGATAAGTGATAGATACATGTTGTGTTGTTGTTGTAATAGATCCACTTGATATTCCCCTATTTGCAGACATCTCTGTCTTGCAACCCCCTCATAGCTTCTTCGGGTGATACTGCATCTGCTTTGCAGGTGTTGCCGAAAGGGCTAGTAGCTAGGGCTTGTTGGTGTGCTCTTAGATATGAATACTAGGTCTTCCCCTATGCCAAAAATGATCAACACTGGCATGTAATCATTCCCTCTGAATCTCAATTGCATCTCCCAGCCACACCCACCAACATTTACCTCTAGGATCCCCACATCCATCTCTGCAACACTATCATCTTCGCTTCATATTAGTACTATCACCCAATATCACTCTTCCCCACATGATTTTTCCCATTCATAGTTCCCCTTGGAACTTTGACACTCATGCTACTTTCACCCCCTAAGGATGGGAGTCCTGCTAGTCTTACACATTTTTGAGAATCAACCACATACTCCTCCTCATTTCGCTAACTTTCCCAATGGACTCTAGGTTATCTCATCATGGTTCACATTTGACTATGCCTCTGTAGTATCATTAACCCTCCATTTCCTCCACAATCAGTTTTCCCATATGGATATTGTCCTCCATTCATTTACCTCATACAGAAACCCACCCATGGGGGCCCCACCCTCCACCCGTTCTCTACGCAACTTGCGCCCTCACATGCCAAGCCATCTTGCATTAGGGCACCTGTTTCTTTATCTGTACACTCATCCCAAATTATTATTTATTCATTTGGTCATTGTAAAAAACCTTTGTTTACAACATTTACATAGCTTTTTGTTGTCTCCCTTATGGACCTTGTTTTCCTGGCAAATTAGCAACCCATGTCGCCCTTGGTCGGGGCATTCATTATATTCTACTCCTATTGACATTGTCCATAAACCCCAAGTATCCCACCATCCATGTACCCCTAATCTCTAAGTTTTTCCACCTTGTTAGGACTCTCACACAATTTAACCCACGTCTAGTCATCCCCCTGACGCTAGATCCAGTTTCATGGTTGCTGCCACTTATGCTTCACATATATCCCCAACCAAGGGAAGTCTTGCATCTCACCACATATCAACTTTGTCCATGTTCCTTATTAATTCTTCATCTTATCCAATAGATTTCATGAATCCCTTTTTTTCTTGGAGTCGCGTCTCCCTTTCTGTCGACATCAACACAGTTTCTAGAAGGGTGACATTATCTTAACTCTCATTACCTTTACAATGAGGAGTCTCGGACGACATAGAGAGAACCATCATTTCTCTTTGTTGTCATTGACCCACTTAACATTCAACTTCAACACAATATCATGTTACGGTGGGTATTACTTTGTGACTATTACAGTTGTTTAATACTAGCCAAAGACCTATGAATTTGTTAGGCCATCAATGCCTATGAGTCATCGACACTTCCTACAGTCATCCTTGCCTCTATTTAGAGTATGTTCACCATCATCATTGTCATCCATTGTTATCAAACCACCCCGGAGGGCGCTGCAGTTATCTACATCAGCATACAACTTCAGTTACTATCTTACATATTTTGAGTTACATGACAGGAGCATGGGGCATGCTCGCGTTGTTTGTATACAAACTTTTTTTTTCTGACCTAGAGAAAGGTTCAGTCCCATAGTTTCCCCTCTCCCTCCAATGGATCTCTCTTGCAGTTCCTCTCAGCACTCTTTCTTACAATGGTACTCTCTGTTGGCCCTTGACCAAGTTTTAAGGATCCTTGGTCATGTTTGACCTATTTTGGGACTTCGACAGGCTGTCGAAGGTAAAGCGCAAGTTGAAGCAGAGATCACGGGATCTCTGCCCCTTGTTAGGGATTTTAGGTTTTTGGGTTTATGTAATGGGTATGGGGATGTCGGCCCATGTGTTTATCCATGTTTAAGCCCATTTTGTAATGTATAAATAGAAATATAGGCGATGTAAGTAAGAGAAGCGCAAGGGTGTGATGTTAAGTGCTAAGTGCAAGTGATAGTTGTACATGCTTCATGCATACTGTGTGAGACTTGTGAGGCTAAGTGCAAGTGACTGTAAGAGACTGTATAAGGGCTTTGTGTTGTGACCTAGCTCGGGGAAGGAGGATCTAGAGAAGTGCACGCAGATCTCATGTCCTATGTGGAGTAGGATTTTGTGGCTCTGTGCATGTAGAATATTGACAAAAGACTATAAAAGAGAAGAAGAGTTGGTGGATGTAGCCCCAGGCTGGGGGTCAACCACGTATATCCTGTGTTATGGTTTCTTTGTGCATTATGGTTGTTTTATTGTTCATATGATTAATGCTTAGTGCACTGATGTATGCTTAGATGAATATGATATGATAGCTTAGCGTTGAATAATATGAATGAATGTTAGATCTAACCTATGTGAATGTGCTTAGTGCTCGAATATACTAGATCTGGGTGAATACTGCGTCGATTTGTTGTTAGGGTTTACCTATGTTGTAAATTAAGGCTGAATACTAATGATCTATAAATGCTAAGTGTTATGTTAAGGTGTTACAATCACATATTTTTGTCCCAACTAAGGTTGCAGACATCTGAGTCCTGCAACCACCCCTTCCTCTACCTCGGGTGATACTTCATCTGCTTCGTAAGTGTTTTCGAAAGGGTCGGTAGTCAGGTTTTTGTTGGTGCGCTCTTGAGCGTTGAACCCTGGGTCTACCCCTGTGCCAACACTCCCAGTAGAAGAAACATTGATGTATTTTGGCTATACGTATGCTCCTGACCTCACACATTAGGGGGCATATGTTATCATTGAAATTTCATCCGTAAATGGTTACAGGAATACAACATATCCAAACACCTATTAATGCACCTGCAACACCAAGAAATAATTTTCCAAGAGGCAAAAACTATACAACTGGTCAAACAATTGACATGTGCTAAAACACTAAAGGAAGCGTGTGCATAGTGCGTGGGCCAAAGAAGTCCATATAGCACACAATGCTCCATATGCGCGACTGTGTACGAGAAACGTTGACCACACCTGTGAATGATGCATTTTATGGTTCTTGTCAAGCCCCCACCCACTTTTGGACCATCTCCCAACTTGATTTGACCCTCAAATCCAAGCTGATTCCGAGTGGGGGGTTGGTCAAAGACCTAAGGGTGCCATAAAGGGCCCCTTGTTCACACAAAAGACCGGTTGGATATTACCTCAAAGGGAAGCTATAAAATGATGCCATGGGTGCACTTAGAATTCAAGAATCTCATTGTATTGTTATGCTACCTCTATTCTCCTACAAGAAACCTCCTTTCTTCTTGGAGCATACTAGAAACATCTCATTAAGCTATTCACCTCACCTCTTGAGGGAATAAGCTTGGATTTCTTCACCATTTTCTTTCTAGTTTAACATTTGTAAGAAGATATCTCACATAGGTGAATCAAGAGCCCTCCCAAGGAGGAAGAGGGGATCCATAAGTCCCCCTTTCTCTATGGTGTTTGCCCACTAATATACTTCTCCATTGGTTGCATGATTATTGGTCATTTTTTTATTAGTTTTGGTTCTAATTCCCTCATGCATTTTAGTTTTATTCTTTAGTTATTTATTTAGTTGTTGTTAGCTTGGTTGTTTATTTATTTCATGTGATCGAATTGTTTGATTCATACACTAACCCCTATCATGTCTAGCAGACCCAACTAGACTTGCAAGTTCCCCTCTTTTGCTCATTCAAGTGACGAAAGGGACACAACAGATTGGCGACCATACTGGGGATAAGGTATCAATTTCCTCCCTATTTGGGTTGTTTGAGAACTTCTTTTTGACCCATTTGCCTTGCAAGGATCATAACCGACCTAGCCTTACCTGCAAAGAGATAAGTTTGGAGTTGGAAGAGGATAACTCCACTTGAAATTCATATAGTAAGATAGTAATAAGGAATTGTAAGGACCACATGAAGTCCACATGTTGCAAGGTGACACCTAACTTATTAAAAATTTGGCACATTTTATCACTTTCTCACACACAAAGTCACTCCTCACTCACATAATTTCATCTCAAATTGTGGATTTTGAGGTAGGTCTCCTCCAAAAGGATTCTGAAACATCCCACTATTTCTTGAAGAAATTATCCACAACCACTTAATTCAAAGGAGATTCGTTCACACCCCCAATCTCTCAAACAACCACATCTAAATTTTTTCTAAAAACTCACTAAGTTTTCCTCCACAGGAGGTGCCAAAATAAATCTTTTAGTCTAGGTAGGATCTCGAAGGTAGGCATCCAAATAACCCCCCGTTATCTGGTTCTCACATCCTCAAACATTAGAAGTTGACAAATAGGGAACTTTAAAATCCTCCAAGTCAAGTGTTCTTAACACCATAAGGCAGGGAGATACCTGTGAAGGGTCGAAGGATGAGGTCCAGTTGTTCTATGCATCCCGACTTAGGCACCCACCTCTTGGAAGCGATCCAGGCCGTGACCCATTTCTAAGGCCGAAAATCTGAATTATGCACTTTGACTAAGGTACCTAGTGGCCAAAATTTAGGACATCTACCCAGGTGGCAATTGTGGGCTGCAATTGCACCTTGATCAGATTTTTTGTGTCTATTGGGAAATATCGCCAGCTCTTTCGAGATATGCACCCTCTACCCCTCATTATAACTAATTGTTTCATCCTTCACTAGTTCCTCTTCCGGTGGCTTCAAAACCCACTGTTGAGTGCTATTGGAAGGTCCAGTGCTATTTGAGAGGAAGGATGTTACATCTCTATAGGACACGAGAATTTGTTTTCTTTGTTCTCCCACACAGAAAAAATCCACCTACCCACATGTATGCTTCTTTTCAATTTTATTTATGTATGATTATCTTGTGATTACATACGATTGTGAGATATATTATGAAGGTCCAAATTATACAAAGTCTCTTGTTCATTTATTTCTCTCATCACCATTTTGACACATTCACTTTGCTATTTGGACATCATAGGGGACCCATAGAATCCATGTCGGTCTAGATGCTTGTGAAATCTCCCTCCTATTCTAGGAGGAGTTCCTAGTCTTGCCAACTCACCGGCTCAAACCTCTCACACCCCTGTGAATGCCACTATCTTGGGATCAACTTTTCTTGGTTCCAATTTACTCGGGTCCAATTCCCAAGGCCAACCATCCACTAGCTCTCCTTTACAAGGAAGCAGGGGGTAAACATCTTCTCAAGGGGAAAGTACAACCCCACCCAACCCCCCTCAAGGGTCAGGTACACAACCGGCTCATACCATGGTTGGAACTAATCCTCCACCGCCACTCCACATGGCATATTTGGCATCCATCAAAATACCTAATTTGAGTAAAATCACAAATGACCCTATATTGCATGACCGCACATGGCCCGCTATGCCTACCAAACTACCTTCAGACACTCCCAAGTTTGAAGGAAATGAGGGAGAATATCCCACCAACCATATCATGACCTTCCACTTTTGGTGCTCTTCCAAAAACATCATGGATGACTCTGTCCATTTAAGGTTATTCTAATGCACACTCATTGTTCCATCAACAAAATGGTATGTGGATGAAAAATCAGGGTCCCACGTGACTTTTGAATCCTAGGCCAAAACATTTTTGACCTTCTTTCAACTACCAATTCGTCACGACAATGGTCTCGAACTACTCTCTGAGTTTAAAAAAACCTCATCCACACATATCGTTGACCACATTCATGAATGGCATCGGTGACGTAGTTTATGCAAAGCATAAACCACCAAAGAAAAATTCCTCGATTGGTTTCTCAGATCACTCCTCTTTGTCCTTGCCAAAGATGTCGCCTCCACATTCCCACTGATACACATTATTTTGGTCACCCTGATGATGATTCTACAAACATGTGTTCAGTCTCTCAAAAGGATCTTTTTCATTTAAAAAGTAATTGGTTTCTTCCTCTACAAAACTGCTTTTTAGAAGGACATCATAGGCTGCATGTAATACACAGTGCGGAAATCTTTGGTTTATGTAGGCTGCTCTATACCTGGCCCGCAGGGTTTCCGCAAGGTACTATATAGGCAGGGTGCGGTAGAAGTTCAAAGCTAAGGAAAGGAAGAAGTTCATGAATATTCTAGAAGGGGAATCTTCTAGAATGTGAGGTGGCATCCATATGGTTGGGATCATACTAGCTTCTCTGATTTGGTGGGATCATCCCAATCCATTTAACCACTTCTACTTCTCCTATATAATGATAGGGTTCTAATGGAAACGGTTAAGCAAGATTAAGCAAGGAATTGATGAAAGAATAGGCTGAAGACTATGTAAAGAATCTTGTTTCAGTTGATTCTTGAGGTCTCCATTTATCCGTCAATATTTTGTGGATTATACTCATACAATATCAGAGAAAGTGTATGTGTGTATTGGAACAATTGACCACTGAAAGGGAACTTGCGACATCAAGGCAGTTTGGTTGTATATTCCACTTTTATCTAATATAATACGATGGCATGTTTCTTTCCCATAAAATCATTCTCATTTTATTACATGACTCCTTGATCACATGTTTAAGTTTCATTGAATATACTATTGTTTCTTTCACTTTGGTTGTTTTGTGTCATTGCAGATCTGATCTCACAAGAGCATTGGAGCGAAGCAAGGACAACAAAGATATAAGGAAGAGATATTCACAGGTATGTCATTCATTCCTTCTTTGGTAGTAAATTTAATGATTGTAACTTAGGGAAAGCGTCATGTCCTGTCTTGTTGTCGATTGGTTTTCGGAGATCGAACACCTTTCTTAGTATTTTTTCTAGTTTTACCTTTTGATTTTTATCAACAAGGACATAATCTTTGATTTTGCATCTGAGTGCTTGATTGATTAAAAGTGTTTTGATTAGATTTAAATTTTTGGATTGATTACATTTTCTGGATTGCTTGTTGATTGTAAAGTCATTTTTCATTTGCATTTAGTGAAACACTTTCTTGTCATCCTTAATTTTATCTTCATTGAAAGTTTGATTTGGATACTTGTTGAGTATATATTTTCTTTGATTACTAGTCCTTTCATCGTTATACCCCTGATTTGGTTTTAGAAAGGAGGAATCTAAATCCATTTATTCTTTCAAGTAATCATTCATAAGAAAGTTTTTTGCATCAAATTTTTTTTAGAAGAGAAAGTTGAGAAATTTCATTGCTTATGATTGTTTGAAATCGTGTTCATTCAAGAAAAATAATTTCCATTTCGTAGCTTAGATCATTCCGGAAAAAATACCTTCTCCCTACTGTAAATAGATTTCATTGAACGAAAGATTGCATCATTCATATCTATTTGCATATTATTGGGTCTAGGTCTCCTACAACATTGGTTTCATTTTTGTCTTCCTCTTGCGTAAACAACAGCCTCTAAAACACTACATAATTATAAAATTTACTTAGTGAATTTTATTTTCTATGGATCTCTTGCACCAACATTGGCTAGGCTAACGCTTTGGAATAGGTTGTGAGGAACACTCTCCAAAGTGTAAAACACATTGTAGCATCTTGTGATAGGGAGTGTTCAAATCCAATGGCAACATTTTTTCCTGGGAAGCCCTTCTCACACAAGGTTCAAACCTGAGGTCACATTGAGACTAGAAGAGTTACTCACCTTGCTTTGTTGGTCTCAATGTAGAGATTGCGCGTATTATGGGGGTCGCTTGAAAGGTATACCCACAATGATGAGTGGAATCCTTTTAAGTTGATTTCAGGCTAGATACCCTGACTTTGCACGTGGATTGGACTGTCGATTGTTTCCTCAGGCATCATTGTTGTTCTTGGTAACCTTAGTAGCCTATCTTTTTAGGGTCTTACACAAGGTGACTGTGGAGGGGAAAGTCTTCATGGTACCTAGAATCAACGTTGGCTAGACTCACTTGAGATCCTTGGAGGGTATACCCATGATTATGTGTGGGAGCTTGCACCAGGGTGTAAGTCTGTTAAGCAGGTCATCAACGTAACTTTTCCACCCGCTCTATCCTAGCCCCTTCTTGTCTTGACTTTGCAACGTTAGATTTCATCACCAACTAGTGACTTCGAAATAAGAAGGTTTGTTTACTTGGTTTTGATTCCTATATTTTTATTAGTGAGTGTTTTTTTTTTCCGTAGTTGGCCATAGATATTTTTCATAAAATATTTAGTTCGTCCAACATTGACCATCCACGCCATTCACGCAGAATGCAAGGGCTACCCCCGAAAAATCTAGAGGTTTATCAACCTTTGCATACTGATCCACTGGAGGGATCTCCTCAGCATAGTGAGGTCCAGGACAACACAAATTCACAAGTGGAAAGAAATGACTCTTTAGAAAATTTCCAACTTGTTTTCGATTCTCTAGAGGCTTTCCAAATACCTCTTGGAAACAAGAGTCGTATTCTCCGACTGAATTCATCCAGAGACATTGTTGTTGATACTTCTGGAATACTGACCGGACCCCTTACCGGACCTGAAGGCAAGAATCCCTTTTGGACTACTGACATATTTAGAAGACCACCTCACACGGTGCGGGACTTCTACGGCTTAGGGTCAGGTGTTGATATACCTATCATCTATGAACTACCCGAAACTTTTGTTACCTACATGATACTTCTAGATCACTTTTCTCGTACAACTAGATATATCCCCATTTTTCAGACACACAGTCAGTTGGTCCTAGATTGACTATTTCTCTCCATATGGCCCATTCCACTATGGTCCCATACGCTATGACTATTCCCATCGAGAATACGGTGGTTACCCAAGATCCCATCGGTACACCACTTTCATCTAGACCCATCCCGTCAATTCCTCCTGGGTACAATTCTTTGAATACTTCTATCCCCATTCCTACCTAGGTTCCATCCGGAGTTTCTAGAGTTTTCACTCCTTCTAGGTACAATGTTGCTTATGCTTTCATTTCGACACCTTCCTAGGTCCTCTCTGGAGGGTCTTATCTACCTTTTATTGGAGGATATGTCCCAAGTGGCTCCATCCCAATTGGAGGCACCACTCAGTCTTTAAATTCTAGTTATCATATTCCCATTGGAAGGAAATTTACCCCTGGGGGGAAAACTCAATTTTAGGCTCAAACCCAAATTGGAACACAATCCTCACTTGGAGGACAACCCTCGCTTGGAGGTTATAACCCACCTTATGGATAGAACATACCAGGATCGCTAGCCCAATATTGGAACCTTCTCATTCAGGGAAATCCACAATCGTCTAGGGGGAAACAGCCTCCAGTTAGCTCTTTCATAGCCCCTAGTTCGGGCCATTCATATCTAGGTTCTTCCAAACCCATTTGGGGTTTGAACATTCATTATAGTATCCCTTTTCAAGGGAACATCCCTAATCAATAAAACCCTATGGGCTACATGCCTCCACATCCACGTCTGAATCTATCAAGACCTTCACCTTACATGCAGAATTATTATGGTCCTACTGGTTTACCGACGGGACTTCCTCTCCAAAGTCACCAGTATCCTAACGTGAATAGACAGTTTCCCTTTTTAGCCACTTTGGATCTACCCGACTTGTCTAGAATCTTGAATGACCCTATCTTACATTCTCCCATTGTCTCGTTATACCGGCCAAGATACCGTCCAACATACCCAAATTTGACGGTAAACCGGGAGAAAACCCAAAGAACCATGTTATGACTTTTCACCTTTGGTGTTTACCCAACTCTTTGATGGATGACTCCATTCGGTTACGACTCTTCCAACGAACTCTTACGGGTTTGTCTACAAAGTGGTACATATAATTACCATGAGGCTTCTTCAATGACTTAAATACCCTAGCCATGGGCTTTCTCACACATTACCAACTGCCAATTTGCTATGAGACAGGAACCGAGATTTTGAGTTCCTTTAAGCAATCTTCAGCCACTCATATTTCCGATCACATCCATGAGTGGAGAAGAAGATGATGTTTGATCAAACTCGACCTTCCTGATCAGTTATTGGCTGAATGGTTCACCAAATCATTCGTGAATAAAATATATCATGATATTTCCATGGGTGGAGTTGTCAATGAAGAGCAGGTGATCATTCGTGCTCAGTACCTAGATCTCGTTTATTCGCAAACAGACACTCTTTACGAATTTCTCCCTGATGCTCCTTGTCCTTCTACTACCACTACCTTAACAACCCCTACTGCTTCTCATGTGGTTGATGGTGTGATTGGCACCTTCCATGCTCAACCTCAATCTACACAAGCCTCTCACACCAATCCCAAATCTATTGCTTCTAATGTTCAAAGTGCTCTGACTCCTACTCCTTCCACTGACAAAACGTCTGAGGTTAACTCCATTCAATCTACCCCTGCCGGAAAAAATAAATCTAAAAAAGAAAAGGGTAGGAATAAGGAGGATAAAAATAATAATCCGTAATCCGAGAAATCCAAAATGCAACCTATTGATGATAAGGATAATCCTAATTTGATATATTCGTGCCTTATCTGTGGTGATGATCATTACATGAAAGATTGTCCAAGATGTCCTGAGGTCACTAAGTTCCTTCAAGGGACCGCGAAACCTCCCACACCTATCATTTTGTCACAACCCTTCCCTTCTCAATAGCAGGCCCAATTGGTCAATCATGACCAACCCTCTCCTTCCACCACTTTGTATGTCCTTATGTGTACCGATGATTAAAAAAAGAACGACGTTGCCATAGCAACTTGGGCCAAAGATTACTTCCCTTCAAAGGAGAAATTTGACGATATACCACCTTCGTCGGTTCAACTGCCTCCCTCAAATTCACCTCCCAATGGTCCTCTTCATATCGAACGACCGGGTCTCGATACAGTCCTCTGCCTCCTCCAAAGGGCGTTGTTAGAAAGTCTTCCTTCAATCCTCATGCATGTGTTGCTCAAAACTATAGTATTGTAGAAGATCTTGCGCAAGCACCCTCTACGATGTCAGCTATTGAAGTCCTTCAAAGTTGTCTAACTCAACGGAAGGCACTGTTAAAGGCCATCAGTGGAATTGACCCCACAGATACAAATTTGATAATCATTGACCTAGAAGATCAGATTCCAAGGACACCTCCTCAACTGTTGTTTCAGACACAAGTTGTCATAGAGAACAAGAATATTTGTAGAACAGTTATTCATGAGGGTGACTTGACGTGTGCTATGTATGCTACCTGTTGGAAATCCATTGTCTCTCCTCCCCTTACTGAATCACACAGCACACTTAAGGCCTTCAATGGCTCTGGTTTTAAACCCTACGGTGTTCTTCCCTTATTGCCTATTATTGGAAGGAAAATTAGTCAATGTCGAGGTCGAGGTATTTTATGTGCCTCTCGATTATAACCTCTTACTTGGTCGTAGTTGGATTGATTCCATGCATACATTTGTGTCTACCCTTTTCTGTACTACATTTTCCACACTAGGGAAAATTCATTACTATAGAACAACTGGCCTTTTCAACTCTGATTCCCGTGCTAGCAACTTACCCTTTATTTCGAAGACACCTCCTGGGTATGTGAACGTCGGTGTGGGTCTCCTAGAATATTCAACTTTGATGGGTACTTCCCCAATCCCACCACCCGATATTCCACCTCCTTTTTTTTCTTCTATCAACATGATTTCCACCTCAGCTCATGAAACCCCTGCATCTTATGACCTGTGGATCGTACCTAACCCCGACGATTATGTTCTCTATGGTGAACAAATTCCTTTAAGTCCAGTTGAATCCACTTATCAAGCCATTCAATCGGAAACCCCTTCCACTCCCTCTCTTCATGATTAATATCCCGATCTATTTCATGTAATATTTCCTACGAATGAGATGATCATGACAGTTATGTCCATGGAATACACCCCATGGGACGATGAACATCACTGTTCCATTCTCTTCCTAGAGCAACAAACCATAGAGAGTTACCAATGGATTTTGACTCCGTCGACCATTGTTGTCATTTCCTCTGTTCCCGAGTCAACACACGATGTGCTTTATGAAGGGAACCTCAGTAATATTTCACCCACTATTCCTCTTGACATATACATTAAACCAGGAGTTGTCAAAAATGTTAACATCGAAGCCGCGTGTTCCAATGATGAAGTCGTCACTTATAAATCTATCTTTCAAAAACTTTGTGACTTTTTTGCTTGGAGCTACAAAGAGATGTCGGGTATTGACCCCGATATCATTGTACATGAAATTAAGACCTATCTAGATGCTAAACCCATTTGGCAGAGACTTTTCCCAGTCCACCCTCGTAAAGTTGTCACCATCAAGATTGAAGTTGAAAAACTTCTCAAAGCCAACTTTATCTACCCTGTGGCTTTAACCGATTAGGTCTCCAATCTGGTTCCAGTCAATAAAAAACAAGGAATGATCTGTGTATGTGTCGATTATAGGGATATTAATAAATCTTGTCCCAAGGACAACTTTCCAACCCCATTCATTGACTAGATCATCAACGATTGTGCCAGAAGAAAAATATTCTCTTTAATGGACGGTTTCTCCAGCTATAATCATATTAAAATTTTACCCGCGGATCAACACAAAATTGCTTTCATTTTTCCTTGGGGTACCTTCGCCTACCAGAAACTACCTTTTGGTTTGAAGAACGTTGGTGCGAATTTTCAACGTGCCATGTCTTATGATTTTCATGATATCAAGCACATCATACAACCATATCTCGATGATCTACCGGCCCATTCTATGCACCGCCAAGATCACCCGACCCATCTCCGAGCCATTTTTCTTCCCCTATCATTACTATCGTATAGGTTTAAACCCACACAAATGTGTTTTTTGTGTGGAGTCCAGCCAACTTTTGGGTTTTAATGTTTCACTTCATGGAATTAGGGTGGATACTTTGAAGGTTTAGGCCATCCTTAATATACCTCCTCCTTCTACACTCCACCAGCTCCAAAGTATGCAAGGGAAGAATTTTTTTTTGCGTCGATTCATTCCCGACTACGTTGAGTTAACACTAGGATTTACTCGACTGTTGAAAAAGGGTTATGAATTTGTATAGGAAGACACTGCCAAAAAAGCCTTCGAAGCTTTGAAACTCGCCCTAACATGAACACCACTGCTTTTCCCACCATATTATAGTCAAGACTATTTACTCTACCTCGTCACTTCAAACTCTACCATTGCCATGGTTTTAGTCCAAGAAGATGATTCACACGACGAACATGTAATTTATTATTTGATTCAAAGTCTCATGACTACTGAAGGCAAATACCTACATGTGGAAAGACTGGCCTTGGCAGTTGTTCAATTTGTCCAACATTTTCTTCATTATATCCTATTACACAAGACCACTATCATTTCTGATTGAAACCCTATGCAGTATATCCTTACACACCAATTTCTAGAGGGGAAATACTCCAAATGGATAGTTATTCTCTAGGAGTTAGACTTAGAGTTTGAACGTTCGAAGTCTAAGAAACTTTGGTATTTTCCGAATTGATATGTGACCTTCCCTTCACTGAGATAGAGAATGTGGCAAAGGATTCCTTACCGGATGAATCTCTTTTTCTGATCAATTCTGATGATGCTTGGTATGGAGATATTATCATTTATATCCAAACTCAAACTTTCTAGCCCGACCGCTCAAGTACGGACCATCGTCGCATATGGTATAAATCCCGTCAATACATAATTATCAGTGATACTCTTTATCATCGTGGTGTTGACTCTATTTTTCGATGTTGTCTCACCTTTGACGAGGCTAAGAAATCTTTGAATGGATGTCACTCTGGAGCATGTGGTGGTAATATGTCTAGGTATGCCACTACCCAAAATATCTTACGAGCGGTGTACTTTTGTCCTTATTTGTTTAAATACTGTATAACTATCATCCAGAAGTGCCATTCTTGTCAAACGTACAATGACAAGATAAGATCTCACCCCGCTCCTTTACACCCTGTAGTTTTTGTTGGTCCCTTCGCAAAATGGGGCATTGATTTCATGACATGTAACCCTCACTTGGCCTGGGAGCATGGATACATCATCATTGCCATAGATTATTTCAGGAAATGGGCCAAGGCGATGCCTACATTTGATAATACAGGAAAAACTTCAGCCCTATTCATATTCAATCATATCATCACTCGATTTGGAATCCCGCAAACTATCGGCACTGATCACAGTATCCATTTTCAAAATTTCATGATGTTCGAGCTTACCGAAAAGTTGGGTCTTCGGCATGAAAACTCAACACCCTAATATCCACAATCCAATGGTCAAGTCGAAGTGATAAACATGGTTATTATCACCATGCTTCGATGGATAATAGGAATTCACAAGACAAGTTGGCACATGATGTTGTTTTCATCATTATGGGCCTATCAAACATCCGTGAAGTCTGCCACGGGATTTACACCTTTTCAATTAGTGTATGGTGTTGGGCCCTTCGTTTTTGGGAAAGAACTGTGCAATTTTTGACTAAGAATGAGTCGCGCAAACTTCATCAGAGGCTGAGAAAAAGAGTAACAGAAAGTAGTTGTTGAAGTCAACACAACACCAACTAAGCAACAAACGATTGCAACAGAACAAGAAAGCGTGCAAGTTGAGAAGGAAGACACAACCCAGCTATATATAGGGATGAATATAATTGTAAAAGGGTTTTTTAGGTTGGGTTGGGTTATGTTGATCAGAGTCACCCAAGTTCTAGGATTAGTCTTGATACCTATTGTAAAGTCGAGAGAAGACAAGCAAGAGTCTGTAATATGCCCTACTGTGTGAGTTTGAGTCTGTAACAGAGAAAGATCTCAAGGGTAATATCAAGAAGGATCAAATTTTAAAATATGATGTGTCTTTGTATGTTTACTTACGCATTATAAAATTTATTTATGGATTATGAGTTATATTTGATGGTTATATGTTTAATTGTTGCTCACAATGTAAGTAGGTTCAATTCTTGCACTTAGATGGTTCAGATATTTTAACGACTCTTGCGCAAGAATAGGAACGAGTTATGAATGCTCTATGGATCCTCTTTATTCTTCTTCCTACCCTTCCCTATATATCTCTCTCATCAGCGCTTCGGGTGAGACTTCTTCTCTTTAGAGGAGATGAAAATGCCAGCGCTCTAGACTACATGGTACCTTTTGTTGGTAACCTAAGAAGGGCCCTGGTCTGATCAAATCCATGCCAACAAAATGGTTATGTTGTCGGGACCCGTATTAAAAGGGAACCTATAGGGAGAATGTTTTCGTTGATCCATAGATCTGGTATTGATCAATGGTGGGAAAGGAACTGTGACACCTTCATATGGAAAGAAGTGGAACTAAGAAGAAAATCATTGGAAAACACTCGTGAAGCAATCTTTTACTCAAAAATATCAAGAGACCAGTATGATATTTTCTGGGTTAAATTCCCAGAAGAATTTTTCACTGGATAAAGAGGCTCCAAGAAGCTCTTGAGTTCCAGGAACAGGTCAAGAAGATCTGCGCATGGGATACCAAAAAGTTAGCAGCACTCCAGAGGCTGGATTTCCCAGTCACGCGAGCTTTGGATTTCTAGGTTAGCACCACACTGGAAGGATACATAATCGAATTTGCAGCTGAGAACCACCAGTCCTTCTCACAGGTAGAGGAAATTTTCAAGAAAGGCGCAAGGGGAAGACTTTTGAGATAAATCCCCCTGTGGATTAAGGATTTCTTGATGGAGGAGGGGATGTTGATTATGTCCCCAACCGAGATGGCAGTGTAAACACCCTCGCTTGGGGTGGGGCGAGACGGGGTGAGGGTCATGGAATGAGGAATGGGAAGGGTTATTTGACAAATGGGGGGGGGGAACAAGAAATAGATTTAGCAGATGAACGAGCATTGAAGAGAGATGCCATAGTTGAGAAGTGGTGGCGCGGAAAGATCAAGAAAGCTGCAAGACAGTCTAAAAAGTTAAGGAAAGAAGGAGGATCGGGAGAGATAGAGGAAATATGGATGGAAGAAATGCAGAGGATGTGAAGACAGGAACGACTGGCCAGTCAAATATTAAACCAGAGAGAAGAAAGGAGAGCAAGAAGTCCCCAGGAAGCAGGACGAGAAGGAGAAAGCACAGATGTAAGAGAGGAGGAAGTCAACATGAATCTTGGAGGATAAAGAGAAGATTCAACCCCAATAATAGGAGAGATCAAGAATATGGTCGAAGATATTGTCCCAGTGGAAGCTAACGAGACCCCCCAGATCAAAGAAAACTTCCCTGAAGCCAGTGGCACCAGCCCCAAATCACCCATACCCCAAGTGCCTTCTATACAAGAAGTAAGTCCGATACTACCTTCTCATTATGTTCCAGTACAATTAATTAGTCAGTCACAACCAAGAAGTGAGAGTATAGGGAGGATATTGGGATCCCCTAGTAAATTGCAAGAAGGACCATTAGGATTCATACTGATAGGAACAACAAGTTTAGCAATGGCCACCCATATGGGAGGATCGATTGCTAGATACCCATAATTTTGGGGTAAGGGAGATGAAGACATTGAGCAGCACTGGTTCTTGTGCGAAGCCATCTGGAGATCTAGAGGGACTCTGGATGCGAATAAGTTGGTCAAGTTCTAGACTACCTTGAGTGTTATAACCCTAAATTGCACCATCCATGCTTACTTGGCATCAGGCCAACTCATTTCCCTTCATTGCCAAAGCCATGTTGAATAGACTCTTCAAAAACCTCCTAAATTAAGTAACCCGCGCCCTAACCTATCACTGGGCGCGTTGGACTGCTGGAAGGCCTTATACTGCACGCGTTGGAATGTTGGCTGGCCCACTACAACCCGCGTTTACCTAACAAAGAAAAAAATTAGGAAAGTTTCCGATGGAACGAAAAGCTTTGGGTCAGTTAAATGGAACTCCTGGCCATGCATGGTCGAGAGTTCGTCTAAAACCCTAGCTCCTTCTAGCCTATAAAAGAAGGGGTAGGGGTACTATTCAGA
>SNQJ01S0146500.1:59056-72442 GCA_010110895.2 Picea sitchensis
CAGAAACCCTGTAGTCATACCAAGACAACCTGAGCAACCTCAAAATGCAGTTGACCTCTAGTTTTAGTTATTCTCTGACATTCTCGGGAATGATCAACAAACAGAAAAGTTTTGCAATGCACTGTACCTAGTTTTAGGGAATTAAGAAACCTCAGAAGCAAGGATAAGGGATAATCTTCCTAACAAAAGTACTTAGAGACTGCAACGAAGAAAAGTAAAAACCAAAAAAGAATTCTGACAAGTAGCCCAGTTAGATGACTTTGAAATTAAGGACATCATGTTGGACCTAGGGTCATATGTGAACATTCTTCCCAAGAAGACATGGGAAGCCTTAGGAAAACCAAGACTGACATATTCCCCAATTTAGTTAAGAATGGAAAACCAATACTTTATTTTTCCCATAGGAATATTGGAGAACGTGGAAATCGATGTAGCAGGAGTAAAAATAGTGGCTAACTTTGAAGTCATTGAGATCATGGGAGACAAGGACCCCTACCATGTGCTACTTGGCATTGATTGGGCCTATGAAAAATATGCAGTGATCGACCTAAAGAAAGACACCATGACTTTTGAAGCTGATGGAATCAAGGTAGTTCAACCTTTGGATCCATATGTAGGACCCAGATACATAGAACCAACAGTCAATAATATGGAAGGCGAAGACCTAGACCAGTTGTACACTGTAACAGCTGGGACCAGAAACGATTATATAAATTCTACTGCGGATGGATCAATAAGCTGGAGAAGTATACAGTCAGTAGACGAATATTCAAAACTGGATTTTGATAGTTGGCAACAAGGCTCGCACGAACTATTCTCAAGGAGATGCACAATTGTCAGAATGACCAGATGGATTGGGATCGAAGCTAGAGAACACCTAGTATACGATGACACCTCAGACCTAGACAATTTTTTGTAGAACATGGAATAAAATGTGAGAGAAGATCAAAGAAACTCGGTACTAGACGTATCCTTTCAGAACACCCCCACCAGATGGTGGGCCACTCATAAAGTTGTACTTAGAACTTGGGACAAGGTGAAGTAAGATATCAAGTACAGGTTCTGGAATAAGGAGCAGATGGAATTAGGGATGTAGACGGATCCCCACGCCGTGCAACTATTCAACAGAGAATCGGATCCTATAATACACATTAAACAGTGTGTAACACAGTGTCAGGCCACAGAGATACCTTCTCACTTATGGGTTCAGGTATTTCCCCATTCTCTAGGCCCAATCCTAAAATATTGGTTTGTACATGAGGAAACCAGAATATATACCAGTGATTGGAAAACACTGGCAGTGCAATTCTACGAAGATTTCTCATTCACAAGTACCCTAAACTTGAACTAGCTCTGCAAAAGATTCAAGAACTTTTGTTTATAGCCAATAGAAATAAGAGATCAAACTTTGTAATGTGTCCCAAGCATACCCAAGAACTTCAAAATAAATTCCACTTACCCTCGACTGGAAAGCCTATAAAATGCTATCATATTGGCAAACATTCAAAAAGCCTAGACGAATTAGAAGAACTGAGAAACCTAGTCGTCAAAGAGACAGAGGGGAGCAGAGAAATCCAAAATACCATACCTAGTCAGACCGATAGTTCCTATAATCACCCATTAAAATTGAAGAGACTCAACATAGGGACCGAAGAGAAACCCAAGATAGCCTTGGTGGGAGATTACTGGGATGAACAAGCCAGTCAGGAAATACAGAGTTTACTGCGAGGATATGAGGATTTATTCCCAAAGACTTTTTTAGAATTAAAGGGAATTAAGGGAGTCATGGGAGAGATGAAGATTGAGTTAAAACCAGGGTCCAGGCCTGTTATACATAGACCATACCGTCTTAACCCCAGTATAAAAGATAAATTTAATAAAGAGATTGACAAGATGTTAGAAGCAGGTCTCATTTTTCCGGTAGAAGAAGCCGAGTGGGTCAGCCCGATAGTCATCCAAAGAAACAAAGACACAGAGGATATTAGAGTTTGTGTAGACTACAGGAGTCTCAATGCCACCTGTGTGCACGACCCTTTCCCAACACCTTTTACCGATGAAGTAATTGAACAAGTTGCGGGGAAGGAAACATACTCATTTACAGACGGATTTTCAGGATGCCATCAAGTAAGGATCGTCGAAGAGGACAAGAGAAAGAACACTTTCATTACCGAATGGGGATATTTTGCATACAATGTGATGCCATTTGGTTTAAAGAACGCCCCTGCAGTTTTCTCCAGGATTGTGATAGCAGCCTTTAGATAATTCATTCACAAATTTATAGAAGTCTATATGGATGATTGGACAATATATAGCCTGCTCAAGGAACATGTAGCACTGCTAAGGCTAATGTTTGACAGATGTAGAGAATTGAAAATCTCAGAAAATGTATCTTCTATGTGCCACATGGAAATCTATTGGGCCACATAGCCTTCTGATAAGGAGTATTGGTAGACCTAGCTAAAGTTGTGATCATTGCGAATATGATGCCACCTACGAGTGTTAAACAGTTGCGCTCCACACTATGACATACAGGATACTATCGTAGGTTCATTCAAAGATACACTAACATTACTGCACCTCTAGAAAACCTCCTGAAAAAGGTTGAAATTTTCCAATTGACTCTCGAATGTGATAAATCATTTGAGACACTTAAGGAGAAGCTCATTACAACACCGATTTTGATATTCCCAAACTAGGATAAGGAATTTCACATCCATGTATATGCTTCAGGAATTTAATTAGGAGCTATCTTAACGCAACCTGGAGATGGAGCTATGGATCACCCCATCTACTTTACGATTCGAAAGTTGTCGCAAGTAGAGTGCAACTATACAACGACAGAAAGGGAAGGCTTAGAAATGATTTATGCTTTACATAAATTTATACATTATCTGCTAGGTTCCCATTTCAAATTCTTTACTGACCATTCCACATTAAAATACCAAGTTAACAAACCTGTGCTGGAAGGGAGAATTTGTAGATGGCTACTTCTACTTCAAGAATTTTCCTTCGAAGTTATCATCAAGCTGGGATGATGCAATGTCGAACCTAATCATCTATCCAGACTAGAGTCAGGAGAAAGTGGCGGAGCATTGGACGACCAGCTCCCAGACGCAGATTTTTTCAAGATTGAGGCCATACCGAAATATCTAGAGGACATAGAAGTCTTTCTCATAACAGGAGCCTATCCTGAAACATATTTCACAACCCAGAAACGCCATATGGTTGTTAGAGCAGCAGATTACCAGTTGATCGCCGAACAATTGTATAAACTAGGACTAGACAACATTCTCAGACGATGCATCTTGGATCATGAAAGGTAGGATATACTCTGGGAATTCCATAGTGGAGTTGCAGGAGGCCACGTAGGAGGAAAGGCCATGGCACAGAAAGTTCTACAGGCAGGACTTTGGTGGGAAACACTTTTCAAGGATGCAAAAGCATACGCTAGATCGTGTGATGTTTGTCAACATATGGGAAAGCTGTCACACCGAGATGAACTACCACTACAACCAGTTAGAGCTCTACAGGAATTTGAGAAATGGGCAATTGACTTCATCAGACCAATCAACCCCATAGCCAAACATTCAAAGGCTAGATACATCATTACCTCAACTGACTACCTTACCCTATGGGAAGAAATAGTAGTGATACAGGACTATTCAACAGATACGGTTGCCCAATTCATCTTCAAAAATATCATTACCCACTTCGGATGTCCCAAGAGCCTAACCAGCGATCAGGGAACTTATTTCATTACCATCAACATAGAAACACTTACAACAGAATTTATGATTCAACATCACAAGAGCAGTCCATACCACCCACAGGCCAACGGAATAGTCAAAGCCTTCAACAAGATCCTAGAAAGGGGACTAACAAAGGTTTGTTGCGCAAACCGAGAGGTATGGGATGATAGAGTTCCAGCGATACTATGGGCCTATAGGACAACCACAAACAAACTCCACAGATACACATTGTTCCAACTAGTTTACAAAAGAGAGGTAGTGGTTCCTGCAGAGTTCATCACTCTAAGCCTGTATATTGCACAAGTCACATGTGTGACATAAGAGGGATCAGTGGAATAGAGACTTGCAGAGCTACAAGAACTCGAGGAAAATAGCTTTCTAGCATACTTTCATCAGTCGATTAAAAAGGAAAGACAAAAATCTTTGCATGATAGACACATTAAAACCAAGGTATTCACACAAGGGGACAAGGTGTTACTCTACAAAAACCGATACCAGAAGCATCCTGGCAAGCTGCGTATGCATTGGTTTGGACCTTACATAGTTGTGGAGATCCGACCTTCAAAAGCAGTCAGACTCGTGCAACTCAATGGTGTGCTATGATCGGGATGGGTGAATGGCACTCGCCTGAAGCCCTACCTATCTCAAAACTGAGAAAGAAGGACAGTCGCTCCAATTCGACGGATCTTGTACAATAGTTAGATTAAGTTTTGTTTTTTTTTGAAATGTTGTAAAATCAGTTAATAATATCTATGTGTGCAGTGTTGCGCCATAACACATAGTTCATTTGTTTTGTTTAAGCATTGGTTGCTACAGAACGGATGACTCAGTAGTACAAGACTTGAAGCATGGAAAGTTCATTAATGACAGTCATTAAAGGTGGCAGAGACAACCTTTGTCATTGGAGGCGCCATGACTCCCAATCCAACCTGAATTATAGGCCACACAAACCCAGTCAAGTCAAAACCTTTATTTCCATTCCAGTACCCTGACTGACACGGTTAATCCATCAAGCCTTATTATGCCAAGATGCCATCGAAGTTCACAACAAGACGCCCACTCGTCAAACAGAAAGGTCTTAATTCGGCCACATCCCTATTCCACTCAAATAAGTAAATGCCAAGTTCGCCCAATAGGATTTACCTTGATTAAACCATCCCATTGGACAACTCACACCCAGGTGCGTCTATACGGTCATGACGATGAGCAGTTACTGTTAAAACTTCCCAGTTAAGCCAGGTATAAGGCTCTCAGAACTCTGTCGAGAATGTATTGTTTCTAAAAACGATCATAGACATTTCTAAATCCAGTAGCGTGAACCAGTTGGGACCACTGTAAAAGCTGCAGATGTAGCCCTAGTTCTTATCTGCCATAGAAGCATGAATGTTGAGAGCCACAGCAAGCCGAAGCACCATGACAAAAGAAGCAGTACTATATGAGCCCTACAACCCCCGGGTCGAGATCGTGCGTGACCTCAAAGGAAAGGTAGAACATGTTAAGCTACTCGACCTTGACCTCACAGAATCAGCCTTGTTCCCATAGATGCACACAGATTTATTTTGGGAGATAGCTTCAGATGGAACCGGAGACATGCTATTTGTACCAAGAAAAGAGTTCATCAACTTATTTAACTCCACCATCATGAACTTGATATACTTACCAGTCTTTGGTACCACAGGCGAGATTGGGCGCTGCATGAAATTCCTGATAAGAAGAGTGCATGACAAAAGTCTATGGTTGGATAAGCGGTATCCAATTTATGTAGAAGATATCCAGTAGCTCACGGGGCTATCCTCCCAAGGAGATGATTTGTTGAAGGGATTTCAGGGTCCCGACAAGCACAGAAAAAAGAAAGGCGAGCCTAGCCTATACGAGAAGTTTAACACAAAGAGAGGAGGATGCACAATAGTCATTGAACCAATACTACCTGAAACAGTCCAGACTAGTTTCTACATCATAGCTAGCAAGTTTATGAGGACTTACTATAAGGGAGAATGCACCCTAGATGCGCTATTAGTCACCGAATTTTGTGCACAGGGAGCAGTGTTCAATTGTTATAGTTTCCTGCTAGAGGAACTACTAGGAGCTTGTGAGGAAGCACAAGAGAAGGGAGGAACCTTCACCTATGGATACCTACTTGTGGCATTCGTAATGCTCAAATGGAAGCCACATGTGGGAAGACATCTGACAATACCAGATAAAGAGTGCATGGTGAAGATGTTTGAGCCATGGCAGTCTAGACCAGACTCAGAGAACACAACACTTAACAATGCAGCCTTTGCCAAATGGTATAATTCTATGATAGACACAATGCAGAGGTTGCACATCCCATAGGATATCCTCAATTGTAACACAAGGAATATCGCCTTCAGCATGAACCGCACAACACTTTCATCTAGCCGAGACATGTCAACCGGAAACATTTCCACACACAGATGATAATGTGCTATTTGGATGAGGAATCTTTCGATAAAGAAGTCATGTCATGGCCAGGAGTTAAACGTGGCAAGCGTAAATCAGGGATGCATTACATTCTTCTTGCGGAGCTGCTCAAGAAAAAATACAAGGAAACAGGAGAGGGACCGAGTTCAGGCCCCTAGCATAAGAAGCCATATGCTCTGACACAAACAAAATCAAAGGAGGAAGAAGAGATACCATAGCTAGAGCAAAGGAAAAGACTGCCCCCCGAAATCTATCGGACGATGTTTTGTTGTCAGGTGTGCAGGTTAACCATATCTTGGGCATTGTGCTTGGTACCAAACTAGTGGTGAAGAGGCCCAGAACTAGGGTCTCTCCGAACAAACCCCTGAACCCACAACCCCTTGCATCTTCCACTCCCTGGACCTGCGCCATGAAAAAATCCACCACTATCATTGACATTCAAGATGACCCAAACCCTGAAACACTTTAGTCCACATTTATCATTGAACACCCTCCACCACCACTCCAATTACCAAACCTCATCACAACCATTCATTGACCACCTAGAGATAAAGGAATGATGAACCCCACAAATAACCAGAGAACCACCCAAGCCAAGATCAAAAATTCTCGATCCCGACCCCAAAGCATGAGAGCAGAGCATGATGCTGGATGTTTCGAATCCGAACACCCAGGAACAACAACCTGAGTCTTATACATAGGAAGAACATGCAGGAACCCTATGGAAGGAACTCTATGGCGACCAGCAAATCACCTCACCAGCCAAAGGTGAGGGTGCCTAAGAGATCACAGTTTATGATGCAGAAGCACCGGAAGATACGGAGATACCATATGTGCACAATGAGCCAGAATCAACAATGGAGTAGGATATGATAGTCATACAAGCTCAAATGGAACAAGTTCTCCAAAACCCCCAACAATGTGCGGAATTGATGCAACTCTGCATAGCCAAAATAGAGGTTCCGACTCTTTTTCCAGCAGAGCCAAGGTTGAGAATCGCACCAGTCCCACCAATGGAGGAAGAGGTAGAAACTCGCTCTGACCATTCAATAGGTAGTGGACTCCCACTACAGTGGCGAGTACCCACCGACCCAGTTGTTTCATCCACTGATCTGGTATAGTGGCCAGTGCCACACTTATTTGGCCTTATCATGGAATCCATGGACCAGTTGGAGAAGAGGCTCCATGAGGATGAGAGATCACTCGAGATCGCAAGAAAACACAAGTTCATGGGGCACACATACAGAATGTAGGAAGCACATGACAGACTCCAAGTCTGGCGCAAATTGGAAAAAGTACAGGCAAAACTTGCAGAAGCCTGGCCGAAGATTCGAAAGGTTGCACCTGAACTAACCGAAGCCAGTGACGTAAGTGAGCCCGAGCAATAGATAGAGTTGTTACAGGTTGCATGGACACAACATGCCAATCGCACTGATCAGTGCCAAGTGAAGCTACAATAGGTCCAGCAGGAAGCATAACACTAGCCTCAGCAGTTGCAGGAACAAATGCAGAAGATAATATTGCAAGGAAATAATGCTAGAGCAGCACTGCACAAGCACACAACAGATTGCACCAAAATCTTTAGAGAATTCAGCGACTAGATGGGCATCATCTCTCGACGAAATCAGGTTTTAGAGGAGGTCTGAACAAAGATCCAGGTGTTGAATGAAGAAATTGCGGTCACAATGGACCCTATGGAGCAGCAGTAGAAGTTCGAACAAGTTCAGCTTGCCGACAATGAACTAAATAAACTCTATGAGACACAGTCTATAGCCAAGAAAGAGTTACCTGATTTTCGACCGGTAATTCAAAACGCCTATATGAAAATGCATCAGGTCAACGCAATAGTTTTTTCCAAGTGGAACTCGTTGGTTGCAACCAAGCCAATAGAGTACAGAAAAGAGACAACACAATAGTTCCTTACAGAAACATCACTCCTCACCCAAAAATGGTAGGACAAAGTCGAAATATTTAAAGGCGTAAAGCACTGAGCCTTAGAGTTGGTACCAGAAATGGGCCCTTCATTTGATGAGGTAAAGGAAGAAAAGGCACAAAAATAAGAGCCCAAAGAAGAAGAAAAGTTGGACAAGGGAAAACAATAGTTTCTCCTAGAGGATGTGAAAGAACCAAGCACTTGACTCGAGGACAAGTCAAGGATTGTGGTCAAAGCATGTTGGACCCTTCATTTTTGGGAAAGAACTACGCAAGTTTTGACTAAGCATGAGTTGCATAAACTTCATCAGAGACTGGGAAAAAGAGTAACAGAAAGTAGTTGCGGAAGTTAGTGCAACGCCAACTAATCAACAAACGGTTGCAACAGAACAAGAAAGCATGCAAGACGAGAAGGAAGACACAACCCATCTATATATATGGCTGAATATAATTGTAAAAGGGTTCATTAGGTTGGGTTGGGTTATGTTGATCAGAGTCGCCCAAGTTTTGGGATTAGTCATTGATACTTGTTGTAAAGTTGAGAGAAGACAAGCAAGAGTCTGTAATATGCCCTACTATGTGAGTTTGAGTCTGTACCAGAGAAATATCTCAAGGGTAATATGAAGAAGGATCAAATTTTAAAATATGATGTGTCTTTGTATGTTTACTTACGCATTATAGCATTTCTTTATGGCTTATGACTTCTATTTGATGGTTATATGTTTAATTGTTTCTCACAACGTAAGTAGGTTCAATTCCTACACTTAGATGGTTCAGATCTTTTAACAACTCTTGCGCAAGAACAGGAACGAGTTTTGAATCCTCTATGGATTATCTTTAGTATTCTTCCTACCCTTCCCTATCTATCTATCTCAGCAGCACTTCGGGTGAGACTTCTTCTCTTCATAGGAGATGGAAATGTCAATGCTCTAGACTACATGGTACCTTTTGTTGGTAACCTGAGAAGGACCCTGGTCTGATCAAATCTTCGCCAACATATGGTATCAAATTTGTCCTACCGATTGAATGTGAGATACCATCGTTGAAGCTAGTCTTTGAAATTCTCCCAAACACCTCTGTCGAGGAAGAACATCTATTGTATATGATGCAATTAGATGAAACCTGTCATGATGCCACCTTGGTTATTGAAAAAACAGAAAACATGCATCAAATTCCAATACAACAAGCATGTCAAGTCACATGTTTTCTCTAAGGGCGATCTAGTTCTCCTCTATGAACAAGATCGTGATTTGCTAGGGGCCGAAAAATTTGAGGCTATATGGTGAGGCCCTATGTCATCGAACAAGTGTTGGAGAAGGGAGCCTATGAGTTAGTGGACTATGATGGAATTACTTTGAGTGAACCCAGAAATGGGCTTTACTTGAAGAAGTACTATGCTTAGGATATATTTGCATGAGTGCTTGTATTTTTACTGTATCATACTCTTGTGTGTTACTTATTTGTGTTTTTTCATTATTTGGTTTCCACCCCCAACTGCTTACCTTGCGTTGTGCTTGGTTTCCATATGTCGGTGTCTTTGCTACCTTACATTGGCTTTGTCGATGGTTCTAGTCGTAGTACTCAGAACATAGATTATGTTGCTTGGGAAATCTACACACCTACGAATGAACTTATCAATCTACACAGTGTTTGTCTTAGTCGTGCAACTAAAAATATCGTGGAATATAGTGCAGTCATCAAATTGTTGACCGACGCTATTTCACTTGGAATCTGTCACCTTGTTGTACGTCTTGACTCACAGCTTGTGGTACTACAATTAAGTAATATCTATGCTATCTGAAGTCCTACTTTGTTAAGGGTATATTTACGAATTCACCTCTTGGAACGTCATTTTGATTATATTGAGTATCAACACATTCCTATATGTCTAAATACATTAACAGATGCATTAGCCAATTATGTGTTAGAAAGAAATTTGAGACATTTATAAATCCAATCACATGGTGTATATAAGCCAAAGTAATCCGGTAGAAGCCTCATGTATATATAATGATAAAAAATATTACAAAAAGTGTTTTTCATTCGAATACCAATATATAAAAATATGAAGCCCATGGCTTCTACAAAATGGCATCACGGATGTCGTTCATGATAACATACAACTTCTCATGCTACCCTAAAGAGAAGTCGACTAATAAAACCAGATACGCCCATAGTATGGCACTGATAACACCTCAGAATATCATCAATAGATATGCCTCAGACATCTGCAGTCAACCCCTCTAGGTTATGTTCGATCACCTCATAGTCACCAGCATCCCATCCTGTTGCCTGGACTCCTTCCCCTCGTCTATGGATAGGGGATGTACCTGGAAGCTGATGTGGCCCTACATCTGTGTTGTCAAAAGAATTTTTTATTATTCCTAGGATTAAAAACATAAAAAAAAATTTGTATATCAAAATTTACAAAAGCATTATAAAACCAAAATGTACTTCTTACCTAGATCCCCCCACTGAGAATCTGCAGGTAGAACAAAGTCTGGATCGCCTCTAAAATCCAAGCCAGCATACGCATAGTCATCTATCATCAGTATCTGAGGTCTCAACCAGTCAAATAATGCGTCATTGTATTTGATTATGGGGCCCGCTACGTGTTGAGCCATGAGGTCACACCACCTCTTCATCCTTGTATCTCATGGGGCCGACAGGCTCCACTTTACCTATAAGTGCAGATGGGGAACTCTCTCAAGTAAGAAAGATGAAAAAATAGATATGTATCTAAACTTTTTTAGTTCGGCATTCCTGCTCTTTGTCAGCTGCATCTTCATACTGTGAATAACCGCATCTGACCAGTTAAAAGCCTGAGGCTCCATGCACTCCACCGCATACTAAAAATAACTTTGGAGCACCATGTGAGGAGATGCACTCCCTTCCATACGTGAAATGGTGAAAAGAATAGTTTGGAGGGGTAAATCCGAGACACCCCTGATGGCAACCTTGCCCTTGTGTCTCTCAGCCTCAGGATCAGAGTATCAGTGGACATACTCGCTCATAAGAAGACCACCACCCTTGCTCAAAAAAATCCACAAATCACTTCAGTCATCATCGTCTTTTAACTTCATAATTTGGGGGGAAATCTGTTACACCTCAAAATTACTCACTTTAATAGTGTCGCAAGTGTCGTCATTACGAGTGTTGTAAGTGTTGCATATTGTCCGCAAGTGTCGTATCTTGATTATAAGTGTTGCAAGTGTCACAAAAATCATACTGCCATATTTCATATGTCATGCCTCTAACGACATTATAAAGACACTTAAGACACCTCAAAGGTTAGTTTGGAAGAAGAGAAATCACTTAACAGGAAGTACAAGCCTTTTTCCATTGGAAAACCCACTCAAAACTGAATTTTGGAGAGGAGTGATCCCCTACCCACTGTCAGGGAGTGTTGTCGCTCCCTAAGCCTCTTTGGGGGAGTGTTTGAGTGCCCTGTGCACCCTTTTGGGGGAGCGGTGCCCTTTGTTTAGAAAATTCTAGGTTTGTTGAGGCAAATAAGAGAAGAATCCCTCAATTCCTAAAGGTAGTTGGATTCGAATATATGTTCAAGGAATGATCTTAGGGGAGATCCTCAACTAAAGGAGAGGAATCCTCAACTTATTCCAAATATCTCTCAAGTGGTTGGACCTCTCCAAGGTTATATAAGGATGCCTTCTCATGGTGAAAGGTACAAGGAAGATTGAGAATTATACCTAACTTATGATCTCATAAGAAGGTATTGGCAATGGAGATTGAGAATTATACCTAACTTATGATCTCATAAGAAGGTATTGACATGAAAATATTGGAGATGTGAAAATTATGATCTCATGAGTGAGATTTCATCAAAGAAATCAGTGTACATTACTTGAGCAAAGGGGTTGGGCAAGGAGAACTAGAAGAAGTTGTTGCACCTTCATTCAAAGGATTGTAAGTACTTTTACTTGTTCTCATTAATATAATCAATGCTTGGCCTATTTCTTTCAAACTTGTGCTTGTTCCATATGAGTTTGTTTGCAGTATATGGATCTATGATTGAGCTAATCTCAATAGAGTAGGAATTCCATTGTATCTTTGTTTGTTTTGCAGGACCTATCAGGGAGTTCAAGATCAAAGCTCAGTGAGGACTTTGCAAGGACAAACATCGATAATAAGGTACATATATTTATCCTTCTCTTTCAATCATTAGCTTGACTAGATATAAAAGGAATTTAGTGTCCATGTTAAGAACTTTTTTGTCTTGGCCTTACGAGTCTAGAGACCAAGAGGGAATCCACTTGTCCACAGGGCGATTCACCTACAATAGAAATTGGCGACTCCACTGGGAAGGAGCTCTGATTTTTTTTCCATTCCCGGATCTTGTTTTGACCCTTTTCCCACTGATTTGATCTTCTCCACGTTGTCTTTTTTATTCTTAGATTTGTTTGATTGCCTCATTATGTCATCAGGATCACCCTGGTTGACTGAATTTCCTTGAGTTTCTGAATTTCTGGGCATTTTTCTGAGATTTTGTAGCAGAGCGCTCCCCTTCCCTTGTTAGTAGAGCGCCAACACTCCATGGTGGTCTTACACAGAGTGTTGGAATGCTATGTTACCCCTTACACCAGAGCGCTACCCCATTTTCAATGAAAAACCCTCTAGTTTTTCAATTTCTGGGTTCAGTTTTTTCCTTTTGCATTTGCTCAGGATCTCATACTCTCAATCCATCTTTGTATTGTCTTTAAAACACCTTATTTCTTAGATCATCCTCTTTGTTTTGGATTTTTTGACATTTTTCCTTACTTTGCAATTTGTCCTTCACGATTTGGAGTCAATTTGTCGTTTTTGTCTCGTTTATCTGAATGAGTGAAAACTTTGTAAGGGGTTTCAAAGGAATTTTGTACTTTTCTTTCTGATCTTTGAGTGATCTTGTCCAATATCTTTCTCCTTCCTTCTGAGTTTTTTCCTTTCTATTTCTTGTTTGATCACAACAAGGGTGTCTTTTTGTTTATGTGAAGTTTGCTTCCAGATTTCTTAAATTTGACAACTCTTGAAGTCTGATTAGAATAAGAAGCTTTACATCTACTGGTTATCAGTCACATAAAAAAAAATTAGCATTTCATTTGATTCCTTATTGAGGACTATTACATGAGGTCATTTCATCTTGGTGTTTGACAGTGAAAGGAAAATCCTTCTCCTTCCCTTAATTAGACATTCATTGAAAGAAAAGATTGCTTATCATTTCTTATGCATGTTTTGGGAACTGAGTCATAATATCATCAGTCTTCAC